>VYXB01006886.1:0-34156 GCA_013397135.1 Pachyramphus minor | reverse complement strand
AAAAAATGGGGATGTCAAATCTGAGTAACCAGTGAGTTCACATTCATTATCTACTCTTGCAATTTTCTCTTCCAAGCTAGGGAACCAATTTACTTCTACCAAAGTTAAACTCAGAAGTTTGATAACTACATGACTAAGCAACTGATAGAAGCAATTAGAGGAAAAGTTGCACAGGCCACAACTATCTAAAAATCAGGGAACAGAGAAAGGAACTGGACACAAGGAGAGAAAAGAAGACAAAATGAGCAAAATAATGAGCCTGTGAAGAACTTAAGGAAGGGAATTCGGTCCTAGAGAGAGAAACATTTTTTNTTTAGTAATAATATCTCCCAGCTGGACTTTGAGTGAAGTAGTTAACGTGATTTATGAGCCCACATTGAATTTTTCTCCTAATCAGGGTAAGAGAAACAAACGCAATTTCAGTTGGTGCATTTTTGAGAAAAACATGAAAAAGTAAACAAAACACTGGAGGGAAAAAAAAGACCAACACATAAGTATTTTTTTGCTATTTACAATAATAATAATAATAATGATAATACTACAAAATAGAATGGAAAATTCTGTAGAATCTGTACAACACCATCTTTAATTGCTAATTCCGCATCAAACTTTATTGAGAGCATAGGTATGTGGTGGTTAGTGGCTGAATGAGGTCAAATTTTCCTCTGGAGAGGCTTAAAAGTAACCCCTTTCACTTCATCTAGTTGTCAAATTGCACAGGAAAATAATAATTTTAATACTTTTCAAAAAAGCAGGGAAAATTGCCAAAACTCACAAAGGAAAAGATGGCAGAGAGCTAGGAGAAGAGAGAGCAGAAAGGTATGAACATATCATATGGAAACAAAACACAGTGGAGGTTTTTTAATCAAGAATAGGTTAATAACTTATACTGCTGATATTTTAGTGCTTTTGGTTGGACTTGTATAAATTGACAGATATTACATTGCAGAAAATAGCACTGTGCCAGGTTAAGACCACTGTAATTTTATATTTTCTAGCAATGCTAGCCTTTTGGCACTACAAATGGATGTTTGTAAGAAGTCAGAATGAAAAAGCACACTAACTGAAAGGTAAATTGAGATTAATGAATCTGTATGCTCTGGTACACAAATTAACTATTTCTTTCAGTAAGTTGTTCATTTTGAAATACCAGTCTCCGTAATTATTTCAGTGCTTCCTCTTTCAATCAGAATAAGTCATTCTCATGGAAATCTTGACACCTATCCAGGTAAAGTTCTCTTCTTTCCGTTCCATGTCTATCTAACCTTCAAATTCCCCTCAGAAAACTATTCTGTTACTTTAGATAATCAATATGTAATTCAAAGGAAATATAAAGCTTGAGGCAACACACAATTTAATTGAATTAAATACCACAAGGGCAGAGCCTCCATTTTTGAAAACCTTTTTTTTTTTTTTTTGGTAGCTGCAACAGGAACTTTGCTCCAGTCTGCAATAGTGGAGAGTTACAGACTTCAGGTCTCATAACAAAGAATTCAGGTTAGCAGTATTGTTGTAGAAAATATGGGAGCCTTGATTGCTGTGGGCACTGACTACAATACCAATGAGTCTCCTTTATGTTCGTGACCAGCACTTCTGTAGAAGGAAAGCATTAAGTGGTGTTTGTATCCTTGACACAATATGAAATGAGATTAAGATAAGCCTCTCTTGAGAATTAAAATTAAAAAACACGTTTTTATGACTGGAGATGAAGTGAGCTACCTAAACATTAAAACTGTTATCAGTTTGATTAGGGGAATGAAAATGCATGCATTCACAGTTTTTATTAGGGTAAGTCTATTTAAAAGCCTTCTCTCCTTCTCTGGTGTTTTTAAGGCATCTTGGAGTATAATTCCCTAATTTAGGCAGATGTAATTTAGATAAACATTTCTGTCCTAGTTACCAGATGCACTACTGCCTTCTGCCAATTAGGGAAAACAGTAGTGTTTATTCACAATACACAGAAAAATTTCAACTTAATATCATAGTTTAACCCTATAAAATATTCCATTAAATTAGAAAAGGGCAAAAATTCTACAGGAAAGGGAATTATGAATGTACAAATGAATAAAGAATTATTTACAGCATAGTAGAATATACCAAACATAATGACTTTGTCTCCCTTTTCTATGTAAAAGGATTGTGGTCAATCAAAGGAACTCTGGCACGCCTGTGGCTGAGCAGAAGCATGCCATAGCATATACACCCGAGGAAAACCACTATCTCCTACACAATCCAGGCATAGATGCAAGAGGCATAATGGCAGCCACAGGGAACAGGAGGAAGAACTATGAGTCATAGCTCTTCACGGCTGCCAGACTCTGGTCCCATGGGCTTCCCACCCCTGGGACTTGTTGGCAGGCAGTCGGAAGGGAACAGACTCATCTAGAAAACCAGCAATGTGAACAACTGGAGAACCAGGCAACCAGCTGTACAGGGTACAGAAGTAACTTAAGCTTACCTAAATCATATCTGGAGCTGCTTTCTTCATGAATCAATAAAGTCTGGAGGGGTGGGTCACACACACTGTCTGTCCATGGGCACTGTTTGGATGGCATGCCATGACCCATGGGTTTTGACTCATCCCCATCCCTAAGGAGGTTTCTGAACCCAGGGATAAGACAGTCCTGGCTGACCCCAGCCTGTGCTGCTCCCCAGCCACCATTAAGCCCTGGTCTTTAGGACAGTAATTTACAGTACCTTCACTATTCAGTGTTTAGGTAGTAAATAGGAAAAAAAAAGTATCATATTATCCTGCTAGTGAAAATACAACACTTTACTGTGCTCTGAAACAGAAATAATCTTCAAAAAAAATAATGAAAAAAATGTCTTTCATATGGATGGTACATGAGTATTTCACAGTCTGCTCCTTCCATGGTAGTAGCAAGTTCTCAAGAGTTTCTCCCCCTTCTTTTTGTGCCAGGAACAAATTTAAGCAGCTGTGGAAGCACATGTTTCTTTTCCAGTTACCGTCTAATCTGGGTACCAAAACGAATGCAGCCCAGAGACCTCTGTCTTTCTAAACTTAAAATTCCATAGCTGGGCATGGCACTCAGATTTCTGTTGTTGCAACTTCTTCCACAGATTCTGACAACTTTGTTCTAAGACATGAGATAGAATTGCTTCCTAACAAGTTTCTCAAGTTACTTTTCCAAAGTATAATCTGTGGTTTCTAAAGACATCAAATGAGTTTTTGGAAAAGCAGAACAGATTTTGTATCAAATATGATACTACTCCAGATGCACTGCAATGCTTTCTGTGTCCTTATGTCCAGATGGGAGCCCCTGGTGGTCTAGNTCAGTTCTGCGCGCACTGTGTCCCACCTAAAATAAATCCAATGCGCAGGCTGGAAGGCGTACAAAGACCTTCCACAGTTCTTCGTTCGCGAAGTCTGGCCATTATATTATTATTATTATTATTATTATGTCCAGATATCATTTTTATCAGAGGTCTCATTGACAAGCAAAAGTAAGAGCCAATGTTGAGCCACACAGAACATTAACTGCATCTGCAGAGGAATTAAAGAAGGAATCATTAGAAGAATTAGCTCAGAATATGGAACAGAAAATTAAAATAAGTGTATGGTGCTGTATGTACACAACAAATGAAGTACTTACTTGTGGTTAATGGATTTTTAAAGTCATGAACATTTCCTTTTTTTTTTTTTTTTTTTTTTTTAATATTTTGACTAGCGGAAAATCCATTACTTATATGACAAAGGGAACAACTGACTTCCCAACAGAGCTGCTGTGGACATGCTACAGCTATTTGTATACCATAAGCAATATTATAAATTTTTGTAATAATCTTCTCCTAAACTTTCCACCCTACAGTTTTCTCAAGAGCATTACACTAAACACCACCCACTTTGCAGATTAGGCTGGTGAGCCAGTTTCAGTAAACTGGTCACAAGGTGCTGTTAAAATCCAACATCTGAAGAATTTCTAGTTAAAACAAAGAATCAGTGATTAGAGTCAGAGTTGTTAAATGCTCATGTGAGACTACATTAAAAAAAGTGAAAACGAGGAAGCTTGATGCTAATGGCTGCTGTGTTAAAGAACCTAATAAATTTAGCTGAGTTTCACAGGAAAAATTTGGCAGAGTTATTCAAGCAAGATGTGGGTAAGAAGTAATCAATATGGTTACTTACACTGCATAGAAGACTGATAGAATATCAATTCTAATAAGAACAACTTTGCAATAGTATGAAAGCAGTGTCAATAAGGTAAGGAATTATTAATCCATTTAGTTGCAATGGGATCATTCACTTTACATACACTGCTTGAGAATAGTTATAGCTGCTACTCCTCTGCAACTCTTATTTGAGGAGGATAAGGAAGTAATGCCAGTACATACCATTATGCCTTTGCTATCTTGCATTCAGAGGTAATCATATGCATACTCCAAAGATATTTGATCAACATTGCACATATACAGCTCCCATTGAAGGGAATGGGTAAGATTTACATAGACTCTTTGTTTGAGTGGAATCATTCCTTGAAATGAATGGGAAATCAACAGGCATATTTGGGAACAAAATGGATTTCTATCGACACACTTATATTGTTATTGTTCTTGATGACTGGGTTCACTTCAGTTAGAGAGTCATTAAAAACCCTTCATGCAAATACATCTAAAACATAGTTACAATTACATAGAAACAAACACTGTGATTTTACAAAATTCCATAAGTAATTATATGCATTTAGTGTGATTCAGTTGCTTAAACATAATAAATGCATTTCGGATCCCTAACGGTATGATAACTGTATGTCAGGATAGAGAAAAAAAGTATAATCACATCCACGTAAATGTCTGCCAACTGAGATTGTCTGACTGCCTATGTTAAGTGTGTTCCAGGGTCGGCACCTGCACCAGCCTATTGCCACAACAATAGTCTGAAAGGAAGAAGGAGCACTAGTTGGTAGTGATGCCTTAAACCCCTAATGTTTTTTTTATTTTTCTAATATTTGTAAGACTTGTAAGTTTTATAAGTAGTGGAAATAGATTTTAAAAGCAGCAACCTCCCCCCACCTTGTCCCTTGTTCCTTTCCCTTTCTCTAGCACCCTTGTTTATACATTCCTTAACCCTCTTACCCCATTCTATCCTCCCTATATCACTCATAGCCCCAAATCTAATAGAAATGTTTAGTCTTTTGTCAAGGCCAGGCCTAGATGGTTGACAGAACAACATATCAAGGCCTAAACCACAGAATACGGTCAAGAATTATGTACCCTTTTTGCTCTGATGATGGTGAAGATGGGATGAATGGGGTGTCCCAAAATACACCCCAGACTCATTTTAAGGGGGTGGACCGGGGGGGACCAGAGTAAAGGCGACAGGGTGGACACATCTGGGATTGGATGGATGGTATTATAAAATGTAACCTCTCAGGCACGGTTGGGGCGTGCGTTCCGTAACATCTTAGCCTTGGAAAATAAACCCTTTCTTATCTCACCCCTAATTAACTGCTCTGGAGAATTTTTCAGCACCTAAACACAACGATAACAGTAGTGTAGAATTATCCCCAAATGCCTCTGACCTAAATGTGATTTAACTACATATGCTGGTTGGTTCCTGAGCAAAGAGATTGCTCACAATTTTCTTTTTAACTCCTCAAGAACCATTTGATGATGAAATAGAGAAGAAGCCTAAACTGGAAAATGATAGCTATGATTTTAGTCAAAGGGTTCTGATTTACTTATCCAGCTATACATGAACTCCTTGTAAGAGCAAGCCACAAGGTACCTGAAATCTGTTCATATTCCTTGATATTCTGACAGCTTCTGCTACTTGAAGACATGATTTAAAATAAAATTGGGCAGAATATTTACTCAACAAAAAATACGCTAAGGGTTAAGGTTAAAATTTGTCCCAAGTGTTATGTAAGCCCAGAACTGATCAGCTATCTAACGCAAAGATTACTAATGTTCTTTCCCCAGTAACAAGCTAACAAGTTTTGCAAGGCACACTTTACAAGCTATACAGCTGCAATTACCAGTAATCCTGAGAGACTGCCACTGTTTTACTATCACATAAGTAGATATATATTTGTACTTGAAACATTGATGTTTACAATTTCTTCCTGCCAACCACCTGATTTTGTAACTTCTGCTACCTCTTACACTGAAAATGATGTGATTGCCAAAATACATGGTCGAATATCTAGTGATCAAAGTGCAAATAAGCAGTTTGCTGTGAGATCAAACTGTAGAGGTCTTTTGCAGAAATTAGTTTAAAAATGAAAGTTCAACTTAACATTTCCTATTCATTTAAAAAACAAAAATAACTCTAAAACAGTGGAGCTATTTGTTGAATCCATACAGGCAGGAAATTTAGCTATTATAAATTGACCTGTATGTACTCTAGGTACTGAAAACACAACAGCTGCATTTGGTGGCAGATGAAATACTGTTAATTTTTCTTGCCAAAGAATATTCTTTTGTTTGTGGCTTTTACATACAGTGTTAAAAAGCTATACCCAAAGTAAGATAGACCTCAAGTTCAATATGTTTTTAGAAAAGCAATTTCCTAACACTCAGAATAATTTAATTCCAGATGTTTAATATCTGGTAATATTTATATGACAGCATATGATTATATAACCATTTATATGAGATAGAGACCTAGAGAAGTCTCACTCTTACTTCCTTGCTAGGAATTTTTTCGAAGTTATAGATCTATAATTCTTCAGTAAGATGCCTGTAATGTGAGTTTTTAGAAAAAGGCAAATAATTAATTGTTAACTAGAATTTTAGACCACTTAGAGAGTAAAGTAGATAATAATTTGTAACAATTGTAGTATAATCTGATTTTGAGATAACTTTAAAATTCCTGGCATTTTAAACATTGTTTATCCTAGCGAATAATGCATGACAAAACTATTTGTAATGAAAGAACTGAGGTTTCACACACATTGAGGTTAATATATTAATGTCTGTATAAAGTTTATCCCATGAGATAAAAATACTACATCTTCTAAGACACGTTTCTTAAAGCAGGAAAGCTTTTTTGTGCTCTATTCAAAGAGCCTTAAATGCCATCCGTGTACAGCAGCTGAGACATAAGGATGTACTTATAGAATCAGCAGATAAAGATCACCTAAGAAGGAATTGTTTTGACTGAGTAGCCTCAGCAAAGATGGTTTTGTTATTCTGATATTATATTGACTTTACATAGGGTCAGCAAGGTAAATATTCATTATAGTTAGTCACATAATATTTTGGAGAAAAAGAAAGGAATATGATTTGATTAAGATCAAATGTAATGACAATTTAATGTTGATGCATTTATTTCTGAAGCCAGGGCAAAAAGTAGGGTGTCCCCAAGAGGCTCCCATTTCTTCTGTGTGAACTGCCACATCAGAAAAGCTACGAACTCTGAAGTATGACCCCCTTGATCACGGAACAACTTTTCTTCAACTTAGTATTAATATGTCATTACACTTCTTCAGTAGGGTACTTATTTCTTTGCAACTACATTGCTCAAAATGTACTGTCAGATAAAACATTGTTGGATGGTATCAGGTTTAACACTGAACAGTGCTTATCCACAGCTTAGCACACCACACCATGACACATTTAAACAGCTGCGTGCTCTGGAGTTGCTAGAACAAGTTTTGGGAGCAATTCAGAAGGCTGAGAAAGAGCAACCTTCAAATTCAAGTTCTTTCTTTTCATTCGCTTCAGTTCACTTAGTTTTTTGTTCAAAACAGACAGGAAACCAAAATGAAAACAACATAATTAAATCAGTCAGTCACTGAGGCAAGCAGCTACAGAGCAGGCCCAGTAGGGAAGTAAGTGTCAAGGCAGCAGAGAGACCTGCTGGGCTGAGGCACCTCTCATAAGAGAAGCTGATGAGAGCTGGGTGATGCCAGAGGGACTGCAGCTGCTCCCGCACCTGAAAAGCAGCCTTGAAAACACAGATGACCAGGAACACTTGGGACAGAGCAGTCAAATGGGGGCATGGTGCTACAGTTCATATGGGGAGATCATCATCACCCTATCAGCTGAAAACATCCAATTGGTCATCACCCTCCGAGAAGGAGCTCAGCTGTGGTGTCCACATGGCACAAGCCATGTCCTCTGCACTCATCAGAATGGATGTGGCAACTCAAACACAGCTCGCATAAAACATGCAGCTGTCTGGATCTCAGGCTGCGGGGTGTGCCAGAGCTTTTCGCTGGTGACTGATGGCAGTAGTAAGAACTATAGTGTGAGGTGTGACCCACAACTTAATGTTTCTTTTCTTGCTTTATGTTGCTATTTCCAGACATTCCTCTCATGTATAGTAGACACTGTCATATTAATTTTCAACTTTCCCCTTGGAATCTTTCTAACCTTTTATTAAAGAGAAAAAGAAAGGAGAAAAAAAGTCAGTATGAATTTCCTGGGTGGAGCAAAACAAAATGCTCTCTCACATAAGATCTATGAAGCCTCTACATTTTTCTTGTTCTTCACAGCATGTCTTTTCAATAGGTCTTTAAAGATCATTAACACTTTACATTTTGCTAATCTTAGATATCTCCCATTATTTTGTCTTGCCCACATCTCTTTCTGTGTAAATAGCCCTGCCAGAACTTTATCTCAGAAATGGAACAGGACAAGTGGACAACTATAATTTTGTTTACTTTGTTGATCAGCAGCTTGGAAGAGATTATGTTGTGTGCCTTGTTGGAGTTTACTACACATAGAAAAAATGAAGCCAGTCAACACAGGTGGAAGTAGAGTTCAGAATGACTCAGAAAAGCATCAGCTTGGGCTGATAAAGAGTTTTACTGAAACTAATGTAAAACAATGAGATTGTTGACTGATAATTCAGAAAATAAAGATACCCTGAAAACTTCTTTGAGACTCAGTGAACCAACTGAATAAAACCTGAAAACTCCAGCAGAGTGCCTTTTTTCTTTTTTCTTTTTTTCAGTAGTAGAAGACATAATTTGTAAAGTTTAATAATATACTGACTATAATTTTAAGGGAAATGTGTTAGATGAGTATCAAGGTTAGCTTCACAACTTGTATAAGATGGCATTTTGTATGTCCTCCAGCTGAGGGATACTTGTTTCATACTTCTCCCACAACTACATGATGTCATATAGGAAAATTCATTAATCACATCTCAATCAGTAGGGTGAACATTCTGTATTGTTTAGAATAGATATGAAGAAATCTCAAGGGGAGATATCAAGATACAGAAAACTTGGGAGAAAACAGAACAAATTTTTCAGTGACAAATCTATTAAAATTTTTTATATGGACACTGCTGTCCTAGCGTATTATTCACCTTAAATGTGGATTCATTTTCCTCTGCCAAAATAACAAGATGTATGCACAAGTTTCTGGCAGCAATGACAGAAATTGATTGAAAATTTGATTGCAATAGCCATAAGAAAACATCACAAAATTGGTGAATGCTGCTAATCAGCAGCTAATCTTTCCTTGAAGTGAAATGGTGTCTTTTTTTCATGTTTCTCCATGAGGAACTACCAAGCAAAGAGTACCATCAATAAACAACTTATAGATCTCTAAGACTTGTACAAAACTTTTCACACAACTTAATGTATGAATGTAACTGAATACAATACTGATGCTCAGAGGACTCACTGACACTTGAACAACATCCTATGAAGAGCACAGTCTGACTATGGTCTTCCCTTCCTTCAGCACAGCAGATCTCTCTGGATTTTTGGTGTTGAAGAATGCTGAGATCATCCCGATTCATCAATCCCTAAGTAAAACATTCCTAGAATGTGGAGAACTGTGTTTCCTGGCAGAAACTGGCACCAGTGAGGATATGGTAGACAAAGTTCCTGCTAAAGGAACTATAAGTGGTAATACAGATAACTTATCTAGAACTGCTGAGATGACACAGCAAGCCCGGAGGCATCTCACTGACAGTCCACCATTTTATACTATAAAATCTGAGCTCCAATTTGACTTCTAACAAACCCCTTCTAGGAGGCTGTGTATGAGGAGATTCTTCCCTTATTGAGGATACTCCTCAAGGTTACTCTTCGAGCCTAAGTGAAGGCCTATGATCACTTGTATGGGTGAATAACACCAATTACAACTTAATATTTATTTTGCTAGCTTTAATATCATTGCTGCAATAATCTTCAAGAAATAATGCACTCTAGAAGTAGTTATAGTGTAGTAGTATATACCATGTAATAAAGAATTCTAATTAAAGTGTTTTAGTCTAACCATTATAATTTTCATCACCAATAAAATAAATAATTTATTTTATTCATATGAACATATTCAGTGTGACATCCTTAATTCAACAGGACAAAGTCACACAAAAACTCAATTACGCCTTTGTATCCTTTTAAAATAAACTATTCACCAAGTCTTCGGGCTAGAGATGGGACCCAGCTGCACCCTGACTCCTCTCTGAGAAGTTTAGAAAGTGAGAGGGTCCTTTCTGCAAATCATGACTCGGTGGGTGGGCTTCTCCTATAAAATTTTCCTGAAGTTCTATTCTGCCCATGACAGCTAGGCATAGTTATTATTATCTTATAAAGTGTGCTGCAAATAAAATAGTCAACATGTTTCAAATGTTGTGGAAAGGAATCAAGAGCATGAGAAAAAAAAAAAAAAAGAAAAGAAAAAGCAATGGCCTCATTAAAAGCAAATTTGAAAGTAGATTGTACAAAGCAGTGATCAAAAAAATAGTAATGTAAGCTGGCAATGAGTCTTGGTGTTGCTTGTGCAGCACAGTTTGTGAGGTGCACAGCTACCTGCTCCTAATGTGGTTTGAGAATGCTGTTAACACAAAGAACACATACGAGCAGTACAATGAATTGAATTGGATTTTACAGATACAGAGGTTCTCTAAGAAAGAAAAAAGCCCATTTAAACTTTTTTGTTTTTTTTTTGTTCCTATTTTCTATTATTATTTCTAAGATTAAAATATAAGCAATTCAAAACAAATATTGCTTACCTATATAAGGATATGTAAAAATATTATTGACATATGACACCAAGTCAGATATTGTTGTTGAAAAATGTTGTATTATTTAAAGTGATGAATGCATAAAAACTGAATCATGGGTAGAAAAAGTATTTTACTACTAATAATAACAATATTACTCCATGTTCTCTTTGAAGAACAGTTCAGCAGTTTCATCATTGTATGATTAGAAAGGGTGTGTTATCAGGTGTACTGGGGGTATTTTCACTTTTTTCTTTTTTTGTGTAGTTCTGATTTTAATATTCTTTAAATCTATGAAGAGGTTTTCCCTACTCCAGACAACTGATCAGTGTATGTACTTTAACCTCTGTGTTACTTAAATGAAAATTAGAGATAATGAGAGAGAAAATATAAGTGGGAGAAATTCAAATATTTTAAAAGTATTGTAGCTTCAATAAAATAAACGTTTTTATTTCATGTCCCTAATTTTATCAGGGTGCTCCACAGAAATTATTTTAACATAACTTTTTCTAAGTATAAAAATGAATTCTTTCTAGAGAATCAAAATATGCTGAAAACATTAATCTTAACAAAAAACAATTTTGTTTATCATAGTATTAGAATTTTCTCCCCACAAATTGTGGACATGTATGCAAAGCCATAAAATTTTGTGGATTCATAGATGAAGACACAGAGCATTAAGCACAAGCTTTGCAGTAATGGATGAAAATCCACCTCTGAAAAGGATGAGAAATATTTAATCTCATACACTGATTAGGTACAGATCAATTTTCTAGGGCTTACGTAGGTAAGAACCCTAAAGTCTTTTTCAAAAATGCCTTTTCAAACCTTTTCAGGAAACACTTCAGATTTCTGTATTTTTTCTCTTTGAAAATAATACGGGAGGAAAAGGAATGTTCATATAAACAAGGGAAACAATAGCTTAGAGCTATTGTTCAGTCTTGTTTTACACAGCGCTACTAGTACATTGTTGTTCTAATCTTATGAATGACTACTACTTCTATAAAATCATTATTCAAATATGCACAAAAGAATATGATCTTTAGAGCAATTTTGCTAGGTAGACAGATTTTCATCAGGTTTTTAAAGGAGGGTTATTAAACATTTTTTCTCTTTCAACCAAAGAGAGCATCTGACTTGAGTTCACTGAAAATAAAATCCGTTAGGAACAATAAATCATGAGAGATATTAATCCCACTAGTTCCTAGACTTTAAGACATTTTGTTGGAACAGTAGGCTACCCTTCTCTGAAAAACTATGATTGCTCATAAAACACGTGCAAAATTGAATCATTAGAATGCCATCAGCAATGGGTTGATCAGACAGGAAAGGAAACCCTACCCTCATTCCCAGTGAGCTTTGTCTTTCTACTTTTAGTGTGGGAGATATTTAGTTCAAAAGTAATGTTTGGTGTTTAACAAACACAAATATTTCAAAAGTTTGTGGTTTTTGAGTTTAGAATTCTCAGAGAAAATAAATCAGAAAAAGAAATGTTATAATGAGCATTTTGCCAGCAGAGTTAATTGTTTCTTAAAATCTTCCAAGGAATTTTAATATATTGTCTCAGACTATAAATTATATTTATTTATTCTAGCCATTACCACATGCCCAAACTCTCCTCTGTTAGTAAGACTATCGAATCTTGAAATTATCTGACAAAACAACAAAGAATTTGTTATTTTCCTGTCAAAACTGTTCCTTCTATTTCTTTGTGACCTGAAAATTATAAAGATACTGAGAAAGTAAAATTTATCTCTTACCATATTGTATATGAACACTGAGGTTTGTCATACTGAACATATGCCTACCACCATTTGTGCCTTTGCACTCAACTTTTTTTTAATGGAAAGAGCTACACATTCCATGTAGAAAACAGTATTTTGATACTTTTCGATCTATTTGAAGCATTACATCAATTAAATTTTCTTCAGCTCTACTTGAAATTCGAATTATTTCTATTCTTTCAACCTAAGTATTGAGATCAATAATTATTTATTAAAGATCACATTATTTTCATGCTTGTGTAACTAATTTTGAGATTCATTCATTCATTTTTTACATTTATCTTAGTAAATCTTTTTGTCTCACAGTCATTTAAATGCTTTTAGATTCTCCCCACCATATGTTACAGAATCAGTTTCAAACTTCTGTACAATATTCAAAATTAAATGAAACAACTATGATGAAGATTAATTAAAGGAAAAATTCTGAAATTATACAAGTTTTGTTAAGTCATAGTATTTGGTGATCAAGATGATTCTGATATTATTTTGCTGTCTACACTTTGTTTTGTTTTATTTTCACGTAGAATGAATCTCAGATCAGAAGACAGACAAAACCCAAACCACATCAATTTTCCTATTAGTATTTGGTTGTGAAGACACTTGACAGTAGACAGTGATCATTTATTTTTTATCTCATCCTTATGTAATTGAAATAGAATTAAAATTGCCTGGAGCTTACCAAATGCCTTTTTCTGCATTCATTGCATGAGATATGATGACTTCTTAATGCCAAGATGGAAAAAGTCTGAGGTGTGTAACTTGGAGAAGAAACCAAAGGAAGTCCTTTCTCAGTTCCAGACTTTTTAATCACCTTTCTTTTAGAGTGAATGAACAAGGCTGTTCTATGAATAATTAAGCCATATTTATACCCTGAGGGTGAAAATATTCTTCCTTCATTCTTTTGGTAGTTAAAACCACTCTCTCCTTGTGTGTATCTGAAAAGGTGGTATTCCCTAGGGATTCACAATAAGCTTAAGCAGTGATTCCAACCTAAGTTTTAACATATGCTCTCTTGAAACTAGGATTCCTGAAAAAAAATCCTATTAAGTCTCTGAAACCTATCATCTCTCCATTTCTAACCCAGTTTGTGACTGAGCAAAGATTCTTGTGTATCTTTGGGGGGGCCCTACACAGTATGAGATCGGTCATTGATGATGTGAGGGTTTTTTGAATCCCTGATCACATTGAGACTTTAGGATCCTATAACATAAGGTTTTGTCTCCCATTCAAGATTTCATTCTTGAAACAATTGTTTTCTCTGTCTTACTTAATAATATTGGCATTAAGAAGCATTATTAGGAATATATGAATTTTTTCTAGGACAAAGTAATTGATATGATACTTTTCTTCTTTGTAAAAGATATGAATCATTTTGAAAAATGCATGTGTTCTTGTATATTCAAGTTTTGGAGAAAATCCTTACAGCATCTGAAATGACTTATCAGCATATCTGAAGAAAGATTACAGAACTCTGTACTCCCACATGCAAACATGACTGCATTGCTTATGTTTAAGACTGTTTCTTCATATAAGCTATCAAACAATAAAAGCACATCTAGTTTTAGTTCAACATTATTTTTACTCACATACTTACTAATGTTGCTAGCATTTCAACTCTGTCCTATTGATCTTTATATTTTAATAGTTTAGTAGCAAGTTTGTTGGCTAAGATTCTATATTGGTCTGTGTTCTCACAGTCTTAATTAACAGACTGTGTGTCTAAAGCAGTATTTATGGAAAATGAAGCATTCCCTTCCATTAAATTATGTTCTCTTCCTACACTTGTGCTAGTCAGTTCAATTATTGATCATATTTACCATATGATCATTATTCGGCCTAAAATTATAAAAGCAGAATGTCCCAGTGGCCAAAGACACCACTGTTTCTACCGGGCTAATAAAGCCATTATCACTACCTGGTTCATCTGCAAAATAACAAAATAATAAAAAAAAAAATATCATAACACAGTCAACTTCACAGGATGAACAAAGATTTTGTAGCGTCTTCCTCATGGTTTTCTGTAGCACCACCAAAAAACTACTGCCCGTGGCTCAGTGATAAATGCAGTAGCACTTACAAAGTTTTCAACATGTGAGCTCTACCTTTTAGCAGTCCCATCATATACCCACCTTTAGTAAGGTTCTGTCCTAGTTAAGCCACAACAGGTTGAAATAATAATAATTTTGGCATTATAAGAACAGATTGAAACAGATAAGGGGCTCTAAGCTTGCTGTATGAAATAATTTGTACTATTTATTATCTCTTATCTAGTAATGACATTTGAGTAAAAGGTTAAAAAGCCCCTGACTTTAGGCTGCTCATATAGGACAAAGGGCATACAGGATTGGTTATTTTTATTATTTGTGAACTTACAGCCTACTATAATATATCATAGTATTTTACTGTATTAAATAAGCCATACTACTGTAAGAATAAAAAGAAAACTTAGAAATGTACTCCACACTCAGGTAACAGGTAATGCACCTTTTATCTGATACAAAGCAAAGTCTTGGCAACATGAAAACCTTAAGCTGTACTACTCATGTACCCCAGAAGTCTAATATTTCTCAGAAGAGCATAACAAGCAAGTACAAAGCCCAGACTTTTAAAGAAGAAATGTTCTTTTACAAAAATATTTGAAGAAGAATTTGTTTACTTTTTCTTGTATATTGATGTATAAAATAAACCTGTTTGGAAAAGAAGCATAGCAATGTAAAATTTCTGAGTAAAGTTTGTCTTGTGTCAGACAGAAAAAAAAGGTGAAACATTAATCTAGTTTAAAAGCTTGAAATATATGTCCTTCTATTTAACAGGGCCAAAAATTCATGTTCAGGATTAAAAGGGTTAAAAGAATAGATCACTATCTGGTTCCCAAAGGAATCCAGGCTATAAAATCATGTTTTAAACAAGATAGATGACATATCCTTTAAAAGCTAAGGTAGTTATTTCTTAATATTGTCTTATACCACAAACATGTCCCTAATTTCTACTTGAGAATTGCCTAGGTATTGCGCTACCACAGCAATTCTGTTTCGCTTTATCAGTAATACAAGATGTTTTTGCACAAGAGAAATATGTGGTCAAAATTAGTTGGGTTGGAATTAAGCACTGAGTAAATAACTTTGTATTTGTAGACATAATTTTAATTTTGCATATTCTCCTGCTGTCTCAATGGTATTTTAGTAAGGTCATAACTATAAGTTCCTGCATGTCTATTTGTATTTTCATAATGTTATCTCTATTATCCTATCCTCCAAGAATTCCATTAACTGATCAAAAATATAATTAAAGCAGCTGAAAACAGGGGAAATCATCATCACAGCATATACATGAGCATACAAAGTTCATGAAACAAAGTGTTATTTGTTTGTCTATATATTTTCGCTTTATTTTACTGAACTGAAACATCATTCACACTTATGAAAGGTGTGAATGATGATAAACTCCTCTTTAAAGAAGAGAGTTAAGCTTTGAAAAATGAGTAACTGGAAAATATTTGGTTGGTTTTGTTGTTTGGGGTTTTTTGTGTTGTTTTTGGGGTCAGGTTTTTTTTGTTTGGTTTTGGGTTTTTTTTGTTTGGTTTTGGGTTTTTTTTTGTTTTGTTTGCTTTTTTGTTGTTGTTTGTTTTTTTTTTTTTTTGGGGGGGTTTGGGTTTTTTTTGTTTGTTTGTTTTTTTTTTGAAAGGGATATCTTAAGGGATATCTTTTCTTGTTATTGAGATTTTTGCATGGATGACACTTAGGGACTTGTCAAAAGGAGTACAATTTTCTCGTTTGGACCAAAATGCCAAACAGGCTGCATAGCCGTGTTCCTACTTATACGAATGTGGCAATTGCCTGTTTCTTCTAGTGCATCAGCCATTTAGATGGCTATGTAACAGTTTGATGATTTTAGACACCTGTATGGATATTTCATAAATGTCTCTGATGCACAATTTAAGATGGAAAATTAATACACACAATTTAAAATTAATTAGGGTGTGGGAAGATGGAGGTTTTGTGTTGTTTATCTTATTCATCACTGATTTGGATGAAAGAATATAGGACCTTCTCAGCAAATTCACTGATGATAAAAAAATGGAAGGAATGTCCAATACCCCAAAGTGCTGTGCAGCCCTTCAGAAAGATCTGGACAAGCTGAAGTGGATGGGAAAAGCTGAAGCTTCTGAATTCAACAAAGGCAAGTGCAAGACCCTGCATCTGTGGAGGAACAGCCCTGTGCACCAGTACAAGGCTGGGGACTGACCTGTGGGAAAGCACCCCTCAGGAGAAGGACTTGGGGGTCCTGGTGGACAACAAATTGTCCATGAGTTAGTTGGTGCCAGACCTGATCTCTTCTTACAATAGGAGGAACTCTGTTGCCCACTCCCTGCTTTATGGTTCAAGAAACTGAGAGATGTGGGGAGATAGATTGCTAGTGAAAACTGAAGAAAAAGATATTTTTGAGTACCTTAGCCTTCTCCCTGTTGGTTTTCTCTCAGTCACCTTGCTCAATTATGATGGGGGCACATTTTTTTTAATCTATTTTCTGACCAGTGTACCTGTACAAACCCTTTTTATTATTTTTCACATTCCTAGCCAAATTCAGGTCCACTTTTGCCCTAACTTTCCTGATCCCATGCCTGCACTTTCAGGCAGCATCCCTCCACCCTCCCCAGGATACGTGTCCCTAATACCAGCTGCCTGGGCATACCCTTCATAGACTTTAAGAGGTATTCATGTGCCTTTCTTGCATGATTTCTTACATGTGTGAATCAGGAGCTCTTGTACACTTGTGCTGAAGACAAGTGCTCTTAAAGAGCTACCAGCTCTGTCTATTTCCTTTACCCGTAAGGGCAATATCCCAGACTGTCTTGTCTACTAATTCCTTATTTAAATTTCACTTTCCTAAAATTCAAGGTCTTGACTCTATTCATCATCTTACCTTACTTTTACCCAGTTACACAATGCAGGTATGAATAGCAGAGAATATGTTTAGTGGAAAAGAGTCTATCCCTCCCCTCTCCTTCCCTTCTTAATCTCAAGAATTAAGGTAGAATGATGTAGGTTAGGAAGCATAGAGTAGACTGTCTTGAACCAAAACAGATGTAAAAACAAAAGGATAAAACTATCAAATATGTAAAACCTTAATCAGGTTAATTTGATGAGAGAGAAACTGAAAATGCACTTTTCATCCATGCCTCCATATACTGTGACTCAGAAGTGTTCCAGGCAAATAATGAATTATTCTTATTTGTAAAACAAACACAAAGACAGCCTTTATCAAATCATAAAGGCTGAAAAAAGAGTATACAAGGGTATATCTGAAAAAGAGTAAACAGAATATGGAAGTATCATCAGAAGATTGGTAGGGGAAGATGTTGCTTGTGAAAAACCATCAGGTGGTCTACCAGGCTCAGTCATCTGCTGGGTACAGAGTAGGTGTGAAAAGTATAGAAAGATTTCAACAGAAGAAAAATTCTAGTCATTCTCTATCAAAATGGAGAAGTAGAGAATTTGCAAAATCTACTAATAAATTCCTATACAAATTTTGGGAAGCTGTTGTTTTGGGCAAACAAGCTTGGTAGGTTTGGAACTGGCAGGTTCTGATTTAGAAATCAGGAAAAATCATGTCAGTAGGTCCATAAAAAACTTACAAGGACATGTCTAATCCTCACAGAATCAGAGGATATCCCTCCAATATTCCTAATCTAGGGTTTGTGAATGCTGGTAGAGCATCTCAGATAGTAGGCAGCCTCTGAAGTTCTTACTAGTTGCTGTGGCAGTTATTTATTTTAGTACCACATTCAGTGGAGTGATGCACAATTCTAAATAAGAAGCATTTATTTCTGATGCATACTGTCTTTGGATATTAATGAGTTGTGGTTCTTGGGCAGTAGGAATTGCATACCAAGATTTCTCCTTTTGTTTTGAATGCACAAATGAAGCCCTCAAAGTCTGCAGTCAATTTTTTCAGCTCACATTACCAAAGAATGCATGGCCATCTTATCTCACACAATAACACAGTAAAAAACACCTATGCAGACACATATGCAATCAACTTTAACGTTTTACAGTGCTATGTAACCTTTTACTATGCATTAATATACTAATAATTAATTTTGTTCTTTTCACATGGTAATCACGTTAGGTAATTGAGTCCCCTAAATACTTACTTTACATCCAATAGCTAATAAAAAGCATAAGATAATCAAATAATTCAAAAACTGGAAGCTTGTAAATAATATGTACTTGGAAAGTTATTTCAACTTTGTTCAGGAGAAAGCATTACAAACAAATGTAGCCTTAGTTGATGCAATATATCCCTTGTGAAACAACAATGGCATCACCCTCAAGTGGACAAGTTCAGTAAATTGGAATATTCTAGCTAAGTTCTTTAAAGTCTGCATAGTCTGACTTCACAGTGTGGTTAGTCATCTTCATTCTAAGATATTTTATTAGTAAAAGTGTCATGGGTTGCTACTGTGGGAAATCTTTTTTGCAGTAGAGAAAAAAAGAAGATACACAAGTAATTCCAGAAAACACTGGCCTGATATGAATACTGACCTGAAGTTTGTAACTAAATAATAAATGAGATAAAGGAGAACAGTGAACTATTAATACACTTATAAGTGTGACACTATGAATAGATCCTAAAATATATTGGAGAAAAACAGGAACAATGTCTACTGATGTCCTCTACATGAAAAATGAAAGGACAGTTCACAACAGGGAGAGTATAGATAAATCGGAATGTATAGTCTGCTAAATGTGATACCTAGACATGTTTTAAGCAGTAATATAGCACCATACTAAAATGCAGAGTTTCTTTGCACTTTACTCTTCTAAAACATGTAGACATAGCATTGCAAAGACATATTGGAGCAGGTGACCAAGATTATGCAGTTTTCTCTGGGGTTGGTTCAAGTTAAGGTTTCTTGTTCCTGTTTTAGTTTCCAATTGGCTGTGTATATTTATGAAATCTCAGTGTCTCTGGAGAGAAATCGTAAACTGGGTCAACCTGACTCTATAAAATGATTAACAAGGAGTTAATAATTTTCTTATTCACTGTTCCTCATTATCACATTGTATTCCACAACAGATTGTAACATACCGAAGTGATGACACTGCTTTCCTAGATCAACAGTGTGAAAAATAAAAACATAGAATATCTGTACCTTGGGAATGTGAATGTGAGGAACAGAATGATGGCTGAGGTCCAGTTTGAGTGTTGAAGTGTTATGACAAATAGGTTAACAAATCTGAACTAATGAGGTAAGTCTCTCTCCTGGCCAGCATTAATGAAAGGGTTGTTTTACAGTGTAGTTAGTTACTGCAAGGTGAACTACACAGAGAAACCATATATACCTTGGCAACAACTGTATTATTTCATGGATGCAGTGTTGAGACATTACTTTAGATCTCCAGTTTTATTAATATGTCTATGTACGGTATATTCAGCCCAGAGTGTTTAATGGAATATATACGAAAAAGAGTTGTGAACTATAAGACTGCACACAAAGTGCATTCCTGTAACTTCTGACAGAGTCATGATCAGCCACAGACTGCAGTTTGAGTGCTTCATTATGCTAGCAGAATTTTGGTTTAAATGAAAATCTTTGTTCCCCAATTTTTTGATACTTGTTATATTGCAGGAAAATAGTATGATAGTTTTTAATTTGCACACTTTAGAACATCATCCAGCACAATTAAAGCAATATTCTTACTAAAAGCACTTTGCTTGTACTTATAAAAGTGGTGTATATGTTGCGTATATTACACAGTGCTTCTATTGTGTATACACCTTAAGCTATCAAACCTTTTACCATCCTTTGACACAACATTATTTTGTAAGACAAAAGATATAACAGTGATCAAATAAAATTAAGCGCTTTACTAAGCCTATATTTTGAGCTTCTGACCATAGGGATCCAGAGTCAGCCTCTAATTTAAACGATGTGTGAGTAAGTCTTTATCAGATAGTGCTTGTGTATTCATCAGGGTGGAGAAATTTTAATTTCACCTCAATACCTTATTTCTAATGCACTTTATATATGTAAAAAAATGACTCTACATTAGCAATTTCTTTTTTCATATTGAATTTTGAATCATGCTCTCTCCACTGTGATTCAGTCTAGATCTTCAAGAAATTGTTTACTTTTTAAGTCCATTTGTTTACTTTTATCATTTGTGTGCTAGATTCTCAAGTAGAGCATGCTGATCTACAGCAAATCTTAAAATGAAGAAAGTTTTTTTCAAAAAATTACTTAATTTAAAAAACAAATTCGTCTTAAAAGAAGAAGTCCACTGTGTTCAGCTTGTCATTTGACTTCAATCTACTACTCAGATCTTTATCCTTATTTTGCAATTTTCTTAGAAATCTTTTCTCTTGCCAGTGTTTGCTTCATCTGGATGTAGTGTAGTAGGTAGTTGATTTGTAGTAGTACCTGTGCATATGTTAGTACTTCTTACTTTAGCCAAAACCTCAATCCTAAAGCAAATATTAATTGTCACAATATATGTTTTAAAAAGATGTTTTCTTTTATACTGGGCCAATCTTTGTGGTTCATTTCATATTCACTGACTTCTACTCCAGTCTGAATTTAAAAATAAAGAATTATGAGCTTCTGCTGCACCCTTTTCGAAATGCAATAATAGTTCACAAATTTGCCTTATTATCACAACAATTAGGATGATAGGTTTATAAACTTTATTAAATTATATAAAGAAATATAATCTACTCATGAGAATCATTATGTAGGATATACATCATTGCTAAGTATAATCAAGGACACTCAGAAAATTATTTTACTTCAAATGTACCTTTTTCATCTACAAGGTAAGTTGTACAAGGTTCCTTCCATAAAACTTAAAGGTCCTTTGGAACCTGAGCTTGAATCTGCTGAAGTCAAAATTACCACATAGGATTCATATATTGTTTTCCACTGGTAAAACTATAGTGCCACAGAAAGTGTGATACAACATATATAATTGAATTTTTAGTATAACTAACTTGGAGGCTAATAGAAGAATAGTTATATCAGCATGATTTCAACTACTGGGTATTTATCTACAGTCACTGCAGCTGTATAAAGGATAGGCCCAGATCCCACAGCTGCTGCAATTCCAAATTGCAGATGGTTTTGGAAATTATTCTTTCAACTGTTCTTCCAACAAGATACTTAGGATGACCAGAACTGGACACTATGCAAAATCATTTTACTTTCACTGTAGTGAAAATTACTATAAACACACTGAAGACTGCAAGATCTTTCCTAATTTTTATTAATTATAACAATAACAACAATTTTAAAATATGTTACCTTTCCTCACTGTCTTCATACTGCAAGAAATGAAACTTTTGACTTTATAATTTCATGCCCCTGAAACAAATAAATCACTATTTCTAAAGGAGTGCACAAATTCTTTGTTGCAAAGGTCTTTTCCTTCCTTCATGGGCTTACAGTCTTCTTCAATTTATATTTCTGATGAGCCTGTAAAATCCTTCATTATACGTCCTCTTGTCTTGTACAATCTTCCTTTCATTTTCAATGTACTTACCAATTTTTCAATCATTTGAAACTTGAGGTTAATCTACTGGCTTTAGTAGCAGCAATCTTGTTGATTTATATACCTCACATGCACTCTCCTTTTCCTTGATTTCTCTTTGTGCTTTTAAATATGATGAATTTAAGGTTTCGAATTTATTAGGTACCCAGTAATTTGCCTTAGTCTACTATTAATTTCCTTTTGCCGTTTATGTGATACTTCTGCCAGTCTCAGTCTGGATCTCCTTGACCTGACCTATTCACAGGAACAGCCACTAAAACCCAGACAAAGATAATTTTCCTTTGCAGGAAGATGTCAAAGCTATCTATCAGGGCATCCTGGCCAAAATAAAGCTGCCAGCTCACCTTTCTTAGCAGAGGGAGCTAGGACAACCATTCATATGATCTGAGTAAAGTCCCAGGCAGCTGAATCCCACAGCAAAGTACTTGGAAAAGTTGAAATGCAAACAGAATTGTTGCCTACCTGACTGAAAGCAGACTGGCTTGTAAGGAGTCAGCTCTGCCCCAGAACTTGACTCCATCTCTTCAGACTCTGAGGCAGCGCTCCAAAAGTTGGTTTGGTTATATCAGTGCCTAGTTGTACTGTGGTCCTGTCTGTACTACAACCAGAACTTTGTAAACTCAACAGCTGAATGAGAAGTTACACTTGGTAAGGAAGCACCACAACAATCGGAATCTTCAAAAGCCAAGATAGGCAGAATAAAAAAACCTACAGCATTGAAGAAGCATGGAAGCATACCTTTTCTTTTCTTTTTCTTTTTTTTTAAGAGAGATCACGCCAGCAAAAGAAATAGAATGATAAACATCTCTATTTTTGCTCATAAAATGTTTCCCTCATTCCGATTCACTGAAAAGTGTCTGGATGGTCTCCATTCTGTGTTTATATGAAAGAAATGTTTCTGTCTGAGTTGGTAATTCCTTCATGGGAACAATTTTATGTTTATGGTATCTCAGTTTTAGAATTACACAAACTTTAAAACTTTGAAGTGCCTAAGTTTCCAGAAAAGTCTATAACATATTCCAGCATTAAAAGACAAATATTTCCTAGAAATGTTGAAATCATTAAACTACTTTTAGATATATATTAATATAAGTAATTCGATTCAGTTTAAAGAAACTTAAAAGCACTTACTTGACAAAATGTGTGTTTTAGGTATCAAAATTTCATTCCCTACTAAACTGTGTAAGCCAACTTCACAAGGAAAGAAAATTAGTTTTGGTTTTCTGGAGGAGGGTGGTTAAGCTAGAAAACTCACTTTTGCAATTAGGTAGTTACTGAGAGTTTTCTAAGAAAATCAGTTGACAGCAGTGCCAATAATGGAAAGCTCATATACATATGTTACCTTCCTTACTTCATTCATTACTTCTAACTCAAAACCTAAAAAAAATAATTAATAAGTATCACATCAATTATCTAATCTCTAAGAATACAGATGTGTACGAAGATAGACTTTACCAGCTGTGAACAAACTTTATGATAAAAATAATTTCAAAGGAGTTTTTCTTTAGTCTGTTAATCCTCTTTAAATAAAGTTTCATTTAATGGGACTTTAATTTCAATTAGTAAAGTGAATATCACAGAATTTGTTTGTGTTTCAAACACATTTTAGTGGCTGAATTTTACTTCAAACTTAGGGGGTATTTCATGAACATTGGCCTGTTACCTTTTATGTCCTCTTATAATTTGTTCGAAGATCTATAAATGTAAGATACCTGTGAGTGTCTCTGGACAAAGGTATCGAAGGGACTCTGGCATAAATCATAGATACCTAAAAAATACTCTGTCTAGCTCTTCTGTGCATTTCATTCTGTTTTCCTAAACTTAGGCAGAACTGCTGATAAGCCCTTTGAAAAACAAAACTGGGAATTTGGGGGGGAATGGGGAAGAAACATGATTGAATTACTTTTCCCTTAAATGTGGAAATTTCTACCTTCTCTAAAAAGGAACAGGGAATGCTTTATACAGGTAGTTCTGAAATAGATGATAAGGTGCAGGTCTGCAGATTTATCTAAAATTACATCATTAGAAAGCTCCAAAAAAGAGGTGAAATTTAATTGGAAAATTACAAAACCCAAAACAACTATTTTTTAGAAGAAAAAGAATTAAATATATTTTATTTCCAGAAGAAGCAAAACAGTAAGTAAAGGAGAATAACAAAGGACAGAATGAGTACATGAAGATAATAGGTGAGAAGTACCACCACTGTGGAAGATCAGATACCTAACTTCTATACCTGTAAGAAAACTATAGTCACACTTATCTTGTCTCCTCTTATGGTATTGTGAGCATAATTTCTCTGTTCTTACCTTGATATCTTTTCTCTACTGACTTCTTTTCACCATGAATCTTTGTCTAGTTTTTTAGAATTGTAACATGATCTCTCCCAATAAATCATTAGAAATAATTCCTGAATAATATAAAATCATAAGCATCACGAAGAAAGAGACTTTTAAGTTATAATCCACCTGGTTTATTTGTGCAAGGACAAGCAATCAACACACACACAAAAAAATAGTCTGAGAATACCTAATACTTCTCACATATTTTTAAATAATTGATATCTATATAGACTTCTCAATTAAAAATAAGATAACTGTTTCAAAACAAACTGTAGTGTTTCATGTAATTTTTCAGGGTATTTCTGATTTTTCTTTGAGAATGAAATTTGATCCAAACTTAAGAAAGTTCTTAATTTAAGTATAATTTGCAGATTGTAGCCTGTAGTAGCATTTGGTACTCCTTTAATTTATCTCATATCCTGAAATACTGTTTCAAATACAAGAAAGATGAGTGAAAATGTTGTGCATTCCATTTCAAACCCAAAGTTAAAGTTGAATAGAACTGTTCATATAAATAAGGATGGCCTTTTTTTTCCCTCCATATTAACTGATACAAGTTTCAACTGTATTTCCTGGGCCTATGTGTAAGCTAGAGTTTTACATAGCTGTTCAAGATGAAAATACAGTCAAGAACTATAGTTCCAAGAGAAGAGATGATGGTTAACTCTGCTTAGAATTTATAGGCATAAAAATTGAAGGTGTTTTGAACTTGAGAAAGAATTAAGTAGGTACACACCAGTGAAATGAGACCAAGGGATAAAAGAACAAACACTACTTTAGACGGACTGGAAAAGTTAGATATTACTTTTTCTCCTGCTCCTATAGTTGTAAATGCAATTCTCTAATTGTAGTTGTAGCCATAGTTTTGACAAAAAGTTCTGTTGTGAAGTAAATTCTAATGGCAAATTATATACATTTTTACATATATATATATATATTTTATAGTTAGACATAACAATATTGTAATGGTCACAACATATTCTTCACCACTTCCATAATGTTTTTGACATACTCAGAATCTTTCAAGCATATATTTTAACAATGCAGTTTAGTGTTTTAATTTCAGAATTTAATCACTTGTTTTTCAAAACACAACAAATCAGCATGTAATGCATTGATTATATATTCTTTTTAACAGGGAAGGATGTGTGTTGGAAAATCCTAGGAAAATATAGAGCTTGAGAGATTCAACCATTCTTTTAAGGATTTTAGACATAGTCCCAGTATGTTTCAACAAAGTATTAGCCTTCAGGCATTTAATTCTAGATATTGCAATAGTAATCCATATAAAATTTATACATTTGGATTTATAAATTTGTACTTGTGTGGGTAGGTACTTATGTTCACACACATACACAGAAAATCTTTAAGCAGATAGCTGTTAAAAAATAATGCTAATAGATTGTGGAAGTGATAGATTTGACAATGGACTGGTTGTATTTGCAAGAAGAGTAAGCATACTTAGGTTGTGAGCACATTGGGAAATTGCCTGTTGAGCAAATTCCCTTTAGAAAATGATCAACCCCTTTATAATTTTTGATTGTGTGTTTAATTAATTGAGTAATTAAAGGCGATAGTGACTTTCACAATCACACACTTTTAAAATCAAAGTTACCCTTTGGGACTAAGCCTATTCTCCATCAGTCTTAATATCTATTCCATTTCTCTAATGCTCAAACACCATTTCCTCTGGGGGGTTGGTGGCTCAGTGCTGCAATTTTCACTTACACTTTATCAAATATCCCCAACAGGCCAACATTAGCTCACTCATCAGCTTGAAGAAGATGTGTTTGAAGGAGTTTTATTATCCATCAAATGTTTCCCCAAAGCTGTAAGGATAACCTACATTTTACAACTCATCCTACAAAAAGTTGCTGCCCAATGAAATCTGGAAAAGAGAGCTTAACATTTCTTGAGAGACATGTGTTTCTGTCTGTTTTATTTCCTTTACTTTGCTTACTAGTAATTTTGAGAACAGAAATAGTTTGAGTTTTACAATAAGAAATAAACCCCTTTTTTATGTTTAGGAACTTTTGCATTATGTCTTTTATGTTTGTTGAGTTTGAATGAACAAAGAAAAACGTGTCACACAGACAAAAATCTGGCATCTCTTTAAGATGTGGAAAATCATTATCTTGTTCGTTATAATACAGATTGAGAATACGTTGGAGGTGCAGCATTTCCAAATTTTTAGCAACAAACTTCTTAACTTTTATAGTGGACAATACTTCTAGGAACATTCAAGGAGAGTCTTGATTACAAGTGTTGATTACATACACTTCTGTCTTTCCATATTGCCGTTTGGAATTTTACTTGCTTTGTCTGTTAAGACACAATAGGGTGACACATGTAAGGAAGGCTCTGTCCTACAAAAATGTTCGGTGCAAGAACTGGAGACTACTGACCACATAAAGCAAATCTCTGTGGCTAATAACACTGGGAGTGCCTTGAGTATGTGGCACGTTGCCTCAGGGCCATCTGAAAGCTGATCCTAAATGTAAATGTAGCAGCCAACTTGCTAAGTGAAGTTTTCTGCCATGAGTACATGATGTTAATGATTTCCGTTGCTGTCTCTTGTCTGCCAGCTAGAACATAAGGTGTTGTTCAGAAGAAAGGAACGCTAAATAGCATGAGAGATGCCTATTTGAATGATCACTACTCTTTTCTACAAAGATAGTAAAAGCCACTTCATATTTAAAGGACTGTAGACAATTTGCTGACTTTCTATTCAGCTGGAAACAGGACTCAATATCCTTTTCATGGTACAAAAATAACATGAATTTGTTTATTTTTAATGTAGAAATGGGTGGGGAGGTGAAGCTGAGACAAGGGGAAGGGAAATTAATTGTTCATAACATTTTGTCAAAGGTTTAAGTTTTGTCATGTTTGCTTCAAATTTATAATTTTCTTTGATGTAACATATACCACATTTCAAAAACTGCCTGAGGCAATTTACAATGTGGGACCTGAGTTTTAGCTTCCCCTTCCCTCTTTTTTGGGAAACTGAAACAAAAATAAATAAATAAAATTATCTCTGTGTGTCTACATGTGGTTTCATTCTCGACTGTATGGTCTTTTGATACGTACCTTCAAGGCACAGAACATGCAAGTCTGAGCAGAAAAGGATCATTTAATTTAATTTTATTTTGTTCCATAGCTTTCATGTCTTGGTTATTCCGGCTAAACTTCCTTTGCCTCGGTCACACTTTTGTTTTCCTCTGGTGTTTCATTTTGCTGTATCTGCATTTATTTGATAACCTGTGGCTTAAACCTGTTTTCCTATCTGGCGGAGGTTTCGCTGACTTCTGCCATATGTTGGCTTATATTATTTCTTTTTTGCCAACACATTGTTTTTAGCTTCTCGGTTTCTGCACTGGAATTGTTGGATGGGGGGTTTTTTATTTCTTTTTCAGCTTCTTATGTTTCAACAATGATTTTTTTGCTCCATTTTTAATCCTTACATTTCTGTAGTGTCAACTGTGACCATGACTTAGCATATTTGAAATTTCACTGCAGGCAATATGCCTGACTTTAAATATGGTCAAATTAACAGTTCACATCCTTTGAAATGACAGTGAAAACATAGAATGGTCTCACATGAATCACTTGATGAATCTATGTTAATACATACACTTTGTTAATACAGACACTTACTTAGTGTCTGTATTAGTGTCTTAGTCACTACAGGTCAACTCATTAATTTTTTTAAATTTATTTGCTTAAATTTCTGTGCAATTAATAAAAAAAATCAATGTACTGTTAAAAATTAGCACATTAAAATACCAATATATACATATCATCAGGAAACATATGCATTTCATTAGGAAAGGTTGGCATTATATACATGTGTCTTTGTGTGTACATAGAGACTCAATATAATTAATATTATTTCTTTTTTATTAGCTTTTAAGGGGAAAAAAGGTTAAATTTCTGTTCTGCAAAGGATGGCTTTGCAATATTATTAACCCCTTTGTTGCAATCAACTTTTTAAATGTTTTGAACTTTAATTCTCATAGCATTCCTTTAAAATCATGTCCATAGTGATTTGTACTGTAATCTGTTGCAATTGTACAACTAATGACTGTGCTTGACGTAACTACAGGATCTGCATAATTTCCTCAACCTGCTGGAACATCAATAAACTTCTGTTAAACCCCATGACTAAGATTTGGTTTTGACCTAAATCAATACAGCAGTAAGAATCTTTATAAAAGGAATAACTTCTGACATAAATTGCTTCACCTGCAGGTTTGTTTAAAAAACCTCATTTTTATAGATCTGTTTTTCCAGATGATAACATCAGTGTTACTTTTGTTTGGTTGGTTGGTTTGTTGTTGTTGTTGGCGTGTGTGTGTGTCTTTGTTTGGTTTCTTGGAATTTACTCTAATTCCCTTACATCCTCAGAATTGTCCTATCAAGAAAGTACCATAGATTTTCATTTCTTAATCTCAATTTTTTGGGACATGATTTTAGTTGCTGCTGAATGGGAGTCTACCAACATCTAACATGAAATTTAGACAGAACCTAAACTTTAGTTCTAATTCTTCTGTTTTTCAATATTTTTATTCTTTCTTTGCCTCCATACTTTTCAGAAATATATGAGAAATGGGCAAGGTACCAGAAGGGAAGATGTACCCCGTATTTTTTGGAATGAAATTTACCAGGCAGGGAAAAAGAAATCTCGATGACTAAAAATCTTGATTCCAGAGGTACGTACACAAGATCATCTGGAAAAAAAAACCCAAAACCTCCTAATTTTGTGATGCCAATCCATAGATACTGCATTCAACTCTTTCTGCAGATTTAGGACTTTGCTAAGATAATTCCTGGTGAAGAGAATCACATTGTAATGGTAGTAAGTGCTCATTGCACTTAGCTGTAAAAGACTCACAGCAAATCCTGCAGATTTTGTCAGAGTTGCAGCCTTGAAGGTTCAAAAAATGTGTAACTTCCTTGGGTAATGTGTACGTTTCAATGCACTGAACTTTTGCCCCAGGCAATTGCAAGATGAGAGTCTATTACCTCTATAACACCCCCAGATAATGAGTATGGAGAACTGGAAGATGGACAGTGTTAGCTGTCCCTGCTACAGTGTGATCACAAGAGCTTGATAAGGACAGAGTTAATAGAATATCAAATTGCTGTCGGCTTGAATGCATATCTGTTTCAAACAGTTTAATTTCCTGTATTAACAGCATTCTACAATTCCTCAGACCTTCTGGGTAACACATGTGCACAATTATAATTTTTAGAAAATTCTGGTAAAATGTAGAAACATCTTATACCATACAAAGAACACTTGTTTATAATATGCCCTTTAGAAATACTCTATCACTTCAAATGTGTTTTTATTTTAGAAGTGAAGTTATCCCATGTGTTAATTTCAGCTGTTAACCCTAAAGTGGAGTTCATATAAGGTACACATAAATTAAAAAAAGTTCAGATTTTCTTTTTATTTTAAAAAGAATTAGGAATTATCTGGAATATATTTTCTGATAATATTTTTAATTTTACCTTTTTTTCACATAAGAGTATATATGCATCTCCTTGAAAATAAAATTCAATTCAGCTTATACAGTAGAAAGTTATGGTTTTTTATAAAATAGCTTTCCAGTTCATTGAAAAGTAAGACCTGTAGCTATTTTTTATTATACTTTTACAGAACAAGATGCCATACTTGCTATTTTCACTTGTTTGAGAAAGGAAACACAAAAATGATACAATGTCTAGTAGTTTTGACATTAAAATAGCTGATCCATCACGGAAAATAACTGAGTTTGTTTTGTACTTGGAATATTGCTTTGCTAAGATAAAGTTTCAAAAATAAACTATACTGTTTTGTAAAGTTGGAGACATCATCTATTTTAGTATTTAAACATAACTGAAAAACAATGGTGGATGTTGTTCATCCTATGATTTCCCTCATTTTTCTCAAGAATCAGGTAGATCACTAACCTGCATGCAAAATTACATAAACATGGAACTTTATTGTGGAATAAAAATAGAATTCCAAAAGTACTGTGTATTACATAGTTAATTCCACAAACACAGATCAATTCTACTAGTTTTTGTATCCTTCTAGAAGCAGAAAGCACTGATACTCTGAATGCTGATTCTTCTGGCTGTTGAAACAAAACTGTATGCAAATTAATACTTTCATTTTGAAATTTTTATACAAACAACTTGTGCATGTACTTAACACCAGTATTGCAGATTTATTTTGAACACCTAATACTGCCTTAGGCTACTTATTGTGCATAATGGTATTTTTTGGTACAGAGCAGTAACTGAGAGAGAAAAGGTGTGTCTTACTACAGAGATTTTAAAAAAAAATCTTTGTCTCTAACTGCCATTTTATTTACATTTTGGGAAATAAAAGAGGCATGAGGAATTTGATAGCCATTATTTTTTCATCACCGCGTAGAATAGGACATACATGTCTGCCTGCCTTGAATAGCTTTATATGAGGGAGCTGGCGGAAGAGCTCACCAAGCCATTCTCCGTCATTTACCAACAGTCCTGGTTCACTGGGGAAGCCCCAAACAACTGGAAGTTGGCAAATGTCACACCAATCCACAAAAAGGGCCAGAAGGAGGACCTGCGAAACTACAGATCTGTCAGCCTGACCTCAGTGCCTGGCAAGGTTATGGAGCAGATCATCCTGGGTGCAATCACACAGCACCTACAGGATGGACAAGGGATCAGACCCAGCCAGCACGGGTTTGGGAAGGGCAGGTCCTGTCTGACCAATCTGATCTCCTTCTATGATCAAGTGACCCACCTGGTGGATGAGGGGAAGGCTGTGGATGTGTCTATCTGGACTTCAGCAAAGCCTTTGACACCGTCTCCCACAGCACACTCCTGAAAAAGCTGGCAGCCCACGGCTTGGANAAACTGCTCAGAGCAGTTACATTTTTTTAAGATTTTTTAAAAGCCTTTTTGTTTGTTATAACCTCTAATTAGCATCTGGAGAAAGAGTCACCCACTCGTCTCTAAGAGAAATTTTTAATTTATTGAGACAAATAAGAGATTTTGGTAAAAGGTTTTCACAGGAGTAAAATACAACCAAGAAAAAAAGCATTTCACTAAAACATTCAGCACAAAGACCCAGGAAAAACTCACTAAAACAATCCATATATTGGCATTAGTAAAATACAGTTCATTGGTTTTAAGTTACCCACCAAAGAAGGAAAAGAGTAAGAGCAGAAAACAGCTTAAAAGGAGTAAAGAAAGATAGAAGGAGAGAGAGAAAGGAGAGAAAGAGAAAACAGTTACCAACAAGGTTCAGTGATTCCCATGGTGCTGGCTGGAGAGGGAGAAGAGAAAAGAGGAGAAGAGGAGAAGAGGGAGACTGCATGGAGTCTCGTGAATTTATAGTTTGCCTTCCCAGGCAGGATATCTGATTGGTACTTTCCAGGCCAGAGTGAGTTGTTCTGTAGCAAGTTACAGGCTACAGGGGTGTAGTGCCTTGACTGACAATCTGGCTGCAGAGCCTGCAGCTCTGCCATGAAGGAACATTGTTGCTTTCTGTTACCGTCCATTCCTAGACTACATTGTATGAAGGCAACTCATACTTCCTTGAATAGACCTCAAATGAATGGTAAAAGATGAAGGAGACCTCTAGGATGCAAAGGTGAGCATAGGACAGAAGAAAAAAAAAAAAGGATGCTCAAAGCAAATGGGAATTCCTCTGTTAATTTGAAAATGGTCTGATTTCTCCAGAGTTGCATGTGTCAACAAGTTTTCTTATATACATACATATAGACACATATATAGATGAAATTTTTTATTCATAAATGTATCTTCATAACATTAGAAATCTGCAACATGCTTACCATATATAAGAACAATCTCATTATCCTTTGTATGTTACGTGTGCCGTAATTCTACATGTCTACTTTCATACCAAATCCACTGAAATTCCATGCTATTTCTGTCATTAGTAGCTCTGCATAGTTGAATGGAATTTTGGACTCCCTAGGTTTAGTCTTTTTTCTACTGTATGGATGTGAACATAATCATGTCAACTCTTTTTGTACATGTGTACTGGAATCATATATAACCAATATGCCATGTTTGGGATGGACTTTCACAATTCTCTTTTTTTAAAAAGATTAACAACCTATGTCAATGACCTGTCTACTATGCAGATTGGATTTGTAATATACGGCACTTCCTTTTGGCAAACAATGATGTTAATCAATTTTTTTGTTTTGTTTTATTGGTAAATGAATAAAAAAACCTTACAGTAATATGCACAGTATTTGAATATTGAATTCAACCTGTTTTAGTGGAAAGAATTCTTTTCATGTAAGCTGATCCAGCACCTCACTAGGACCTGACACAACAGTCCTGTTTCTCTTTTTTCCATTTTCTTAGCTGGTACTAAGATTTGTTTGCTTTAAGTAAGCTGGGCACTGAAGAGGCTGGGGAGTGTTTGGAGCTTTTTTTTGGCTCAGAGACGTGAACCAGATCACTATTAAGCAGTGGGCACCAACATCATGTTACAAGGAATCATATTGCGGGGCTGCCTTTCCCTGAAAGCAGTCCAATCCTTTCTTTCATAATGAAATGACCATTCAACTCACACTGTCTCATTGGAATTGTTACCTGACTTTTAGCAGAAGAGCAGACTAATGTATGATTTTACAGGGAGGCTTGCTTCTGAGAACCCAAATAGATGTAATTTTTAATTCTGGGAGTAGGTAACCCCCAATTAGCTTCTTTGCTTTCATAGAAGATATTTAAGGAATGATCTATTGAGGTACTCAAATGTTGTCTTCTTTTTCCTTCAGGTTATTGCTTCTTTTATGTTACTTATCAGGATTTTTCTTGATTTGTGTTTCCATCTGGGTGGTGAAAACTTCTAAGACAATATTTCCATTTTGATTGCTTCATTTAGACCCATTCAGCCATAAAGGTTTGCAGTTATAATTCAGATTTTGGTGACAGAACAAAACTTGGATTGCAACTTGATCTTCCATGCTCAGCACAACTGTGATAGTGACACATTCTGCATATCCTATCTTGAAACATTTCTTTTACATGAATCCAAATCCTGGGATTGAAAAAAACCCTCATTACTGTTCATGGTGAGTGAGGGTATTTTTAAAGTGGTTTGAGTTGAGAACAATTCAAATAGGTGAGGATTTCCACTTCATCTTCAGACACTAAAAGAAGTGGTTTTTTTCATGTTTTTTAATCATCAAAAGGAAAAAGTTGTTATCTTCATCCTTGTCTAATTCTATGTAATTATACTTGAGTGCCATACCAGATGCAGATCTCTTTGATGCAGCTAACTTTCTAGATTTTTCTTAAAATATAAATACCTCTAGTCAGAAGAACAAAATGTATAATGTTGGACACTGTGATATTAAACTTGTTACAATCAACAAAAATTAAGTTTTTAAGAGCTTTCATGTGCAAAATGGGCAAAAAGGAAAGGACAATTAAGTGTCTTTTAACAAGCACAATGCCTTCAGTGTTTTCCTCTTTGCATTCACAAAAAAATAAAATTCCAATGAGGTCATCATCATGTCTTGGTTTCGCGAACGA
>VYXB01006884.1:0-12127 GCA_013397135.1 Pachyramphus minor | reverse complement strand
GACATTCTTACCGTAACAAAGTTATCAAGGGCAAATGACTTTAGTGCAACCAAGTGACCCTGGCTACACTAGTTCAAGCAGGAAGAAAGCAGAATCTGAGCAACTACCTTCATTTTAAGACAAGAAATCTCTGTCAGGTAGAAAAGTAAGAACATATCTCCTTTCCATAACTGCTCTGATGGAGCAGCAGTGTAGGAATGCTGGCAATGTTCTATCCATGAGAACCAACATCAGAGGTGGTTCCTCATCTCAGACCCATAGTATCTTCTGCATCAAATTTGGAGACAGAGGTAATGCACATGAGAGAAGGGGCGTTGATCCTAAGTGATAGAAGCATGATTCAGGATGCAATGGCCTGTTTATTTTTTTCTAGTACATGCTAATGTCAGAGCCAGGATAGGCTTTTTTGCAATTGAATCTCACCTGACAGCTGATGCTGATATTCCAGCATAGACAGACTAAAACTAGGAGTGATTTTGGGATGAGGGGAAGAAAATAAATGGAGACAGATTCCTCCCATGACTAAGCTTGAGATGTCCAAAGATGCAATATTAAGAGTGTTTTAGATAGTGTCAAAAGTGAGACAGCAGTATCTGAGCAGAAAGAAAGTGGTTTTAGGCCTGAAGACACCATGAAAACAGGTTATCTGATGGTAAAGACACTGTGACATTTAACAAAGAAGATAGTAAGTTCTCTTGCTGCAAAGTTTGAGCCAAAAGGATTAGCACCTTATTCAAGAAAACTACACATCTGTTGATCTTAAATGTTAAAGGAAATTAAAGCTATTTTACAAAAAATAAAAATGATTCTAAAGTATATTCCAGAGCTGACACAAGAAACTGACACTTAGAGCTGAAGAACAGAATATACTAAAACAAGGAAGTTAGATGATAAGTTGATGTCATGTGCCAGGTATTCCACTTAGCCAGATATCAACAAGAAATGCCCTTCAACATAACTCTCCCTGCAAAAAATTCTAGGCAACAGTCCCAATACAATGGATATGCATTGGATGTGTCACTACAGGTGACCAATGACACCAAAGACTGTTGTTAAAACCATAGTAAAAGCCTGGAGTTGGGGGGGGGCGGGAGAACAGAAATGGAAATTATATCCTTTGCAATGTTTGAACCAAACTGGACAACGTGACAGCCAGAAACAGGGAAATCCTCAGGAAGCAGTAGAAATAATATGCAAGTCATCCAAAGTTTCTCTTGTTTAAGAGAATGAGTGCATTTGTATACATATACAGAAGAAGACTCACCATTATGCAATGCCAAAAGCAGTTCAATTATATTTTTAAGCAACAGCAATTTGAGGTAGAAAATTTTACTACAAGCAAGTGAAGATGTTAACAGTATTATGTACAGTAAAGTGAATAGTTACAGAGCTCCTGTTAATGTAAATCAAATTTAGGGCAATAGCTAACTTTTAAGCAATGTCATCTAAAGTTAGCAGGACTGCTGACCCTTTAAAGCAACATTACCTTTCTAGAATGGTTAAAAGTGTGAACTAGATAAAAAGAATTAAGCTTCAGATTAACAAACTTGACACCAACAGGATGAGTACATAATCACTGCATGTTGGAAACTCCCCCAGCAGAAAGGAAGCCCAAGATATATTTTGTACAAGTTAATAGGTATGCACAAGTATCCTGTGAGTTAACCTGGTCACTTCAAGTCCAATTTACCAGAAAAAGGCTTACCATAACATCTGTCTACATACATGCAGAGGTCTCAGCCAAAGGGCTGGTACAGTATGGAGACAAAGCATCTCTGGGACACCAGAAAGGAAGATGATTGCCCAGAAACCCAATGAAGGCCACTCAAAATCATTTGAATTGACAAATGAGAGTTAGATTTGGCTTTTATTTTTCTAGTCAAAAATCAGCAGCCTCTAGTGGCCAAGGTTTTCTGTCTCCATAGGCAGTGGTGGAATAAAAGGAACAGAGCAGGGTACTTTTCATTTTTCATACTCATTAGGAATAAGAGGCCATGGAAGTTTCTTCTGTAGGTACTACAAAAGGAAAAGTTCTATAGTCCAATGTATATGTAGANTACATCAAATTTTTAGTAAAGCAACTTTCAGATGTCACTACACAAGTCTAGTATAAATAAAGTATATTCCATGTTAAATTAGTACATCTGAAATTTAGACTTTGACAGTATTCATTAAACATTTTATGTGTTCTCAGTTTTCAGATTCTGACTTCTGAACTAGTAAGAATTTAAGACATGCTTGCTTACCATAAAGGAACACTCTTTATATTATAATAAAGTACATACCTATGCTCTGCCTCAAGTGAACTTGAAAGAACATCTGCCTGAGGGAAAGCTGAAGATTGAATGANACTAAAAAAAAAAAATATATATATATAATCTATCATTACAGTTCTGTAGTTGCCAGAAACAGTAAAAATTTAAGAGAGCTCATCAACAATTTATATAAGATGCAGCATTTAAAGTATAATTTATACAAATAGCAATTACATGCATTGTTTTTCCTAGACATGCAGACCAAAATCAGAGGGATGAAGTCACTATGCAGTTTGCTTTATTTCTTTATAATGAAATACATCAAATTTTTAGTAAAGCAACTTTCAGATGTCACTACACAAGTCTAGTATAAATAAAGTATATTCCATGTTAAATTAGTACATCTGAAATTTAGACTTTGACAGTATTCATTAAACATTTTATGTGTTCTCAGTTTTCAGATTCTGACTTCTGAACTAGTAAGAATTTAAGACATGCTTGCTTACCATAAAGGAACACTCTTTATATTATAATAAAGTACATACCTATGCTCTGCCTCAAGTGAACTTGAAAGAACATCTGCCTGAGGGAAAGCTGAAGATTGAATGATCTGTTGAACATTGCCATTCTCTTGCAGAATTTCATTTTCAAAGTTTCGGTTTATATCTCTTGCATGATGAGGACTCTTGCTGTTGTGCAAGTTAAAGGACTCATCATCCTGTTAATAATGATTATTATTACAAAGTTTAACAGTAAATTTCATTCACAAGTAAATGTCTGCAAATGCTTCAATTCAGTGATTCTGTTTAATTTAAATTAAGTTTAAATGGAGATGCTCTATACTACTTTGGGGGTAATTCTGTTCATACTTCTAGAGTTTGCAATACCTGGATACTACAGAAATCCTAAGTTATGCCACTGATCAAGTAATGTAGAAATCAACTCCCATGCTCAGTCTTAAACTTTTTTCTACAAAGCTTCAAACATATCTTAAAATTCAAATTTATTATTTCTATAAGTATGAAAGGCAGCTTAAATAAGTTATCTGTTGAACTCACAAACAAGGTTCCTACTTAAATATCAAAGCCATGTATGCCAGAATAGGTTTAAAAGCAAAAAGAGTTCTCAAGTTTGCTTAGTTTAAGGGGCAGGTCACAGCCAACTTACCTCAACCAGCAAATTAATCTGCCACAAGTTCAGAAAGATTGGATACTGCTCTTTACATTCAGACAACAGTTTCCCCTAAATGCATCACAGCTTCTCAGGCTGTTGTTACAACTGTAACTTACTAGCCATGAAATAAGAACTAGGAAGAAAGTTTATTTAGAAAGCAGACTGTTCAGGCTCACTCAAATATTAAAAGCTCTTTAATCCTATAAATCAGAGATGTTTCCTTTAACTTTACTCATTCAGCAACTTGTAATTCTTATTTAGTAATGAGCCAAATAACCTCAGAAGTTTTACCAACAGTCAAAACAAAGAATAGTATGAACATTATCCGGCTAACATCCTTTTGACAACAAAATCCCTAAACTTGGCATATAACAGCATTATCCATAGCAGGAGGAAACTGCTCAACCAGCCAGTTCTGCACTTGTACAAAATCATATTTCAGAGTCCACAATCAAGACCATCCATCATCATTCCTGTCCTACTCAGTGCTGTTTCCATAAATTTTAGAATGCTCAGCAATAATTTCATAAGAACAAGTACCCAATAAACATATATTCACCTGTTAAATCATACACCTGAAGAATGCATCTCATATAAAACTCAAATAAAATTAATAAAAATATTAAATAATTTTAATCTATTAGGGAAAAATAGCTTCCAAGCATGATTCAGTTGCTGATCATGATTTGTCTTATTATTTCAGAGGTGAAATCTGTTACTGCACAGTAACAGCAGCATCAACAGGATCATGTAATAAAAAGTCTGTTGCACGGTTATCTCCCTATCCATTCAGTTGCACACCATTCCTTCTACTGATGATCATTAAAATGAATGTTAGAAGTAGGACAACTATTAGTTACATGATTTTTTTAACATCTTTTCAGACCTGTTAGTGAAACAGCAAGGGCAGGGAAAAGGATGCATGCACTTACTGAGTAATTCCAGGCTATGTGATACATACACTTGTCCAAGGACATTACAATTTTCACTACTAAACACCCCCCCACACACACACACACATACTGCTTCTGAAAATCAGGGGCAACAAAATGCATTTGACATAAGTATCATGAAGATATTAAGAAGTCAAGACAATTTCAGGAACAGAAATTCTCACCAAATTCATGTTCAGAATTCTGAAGCTCAAGACAGTGTTCCCCATGATCTTTTTAATTTTAAATCAAAATTTTCTGTATTTCTGAAACACGGATGAACAGCATTTCCCCCAACATCCATCTCAGGGTGCTCAGCCATAAAATGCCTAATGGAAAGATGCATACCTTTTCCAACTGACACATACAGCTAAGTTGTACAGTCCCATTAGAGCAAATTTTACTTTGCCCAAAATAGGAACTGGGTCAGAAAAGTGAATCTTACTTTTATGAGCAATGCATACTGGCACTGTTTCTTTTTTCATGCATCTGAATAACCCTTCCTCAAAACCACTAATTTTATTTGTCTGACTGATTTGTAATTTGTGTCCCTTTTTTTGTTTACACTTTAAATCACTCATTTAAAGCAAACATAGGCTTTTAATCACCTCATCCTGAATAATACATTTCTTCACTTGGACTACATATGATAAATATGCATATGGCTTGTTGGTGGCTGATAGCTCTGACAAAAATATTCTCAGGTGCCAGTTATGCACTGCATAAACTGATTCAAATTGAAAGAAAACTGACACATAATATTATACACAGTATAGACCTCCAAGTTCTCAACTAGGAAGTAAAAACAGGTTCTTTATATATACATAAATCAAACTACTGCCCCTATGACTAGACCAAGAATAGAGAACTTTTGGCTATCTAAACACTCCAATTAGAAAGGAAATGGTTTAAGAAGCAGAACCAAGTTTTTCCATTAATTGTTCTATAATAACTAACAGCCAAGGTGTGAAACACTGCCCTCCACAAAGATTAGGTTAGTGTACTTTATTTTTGCTAATAAACTAAGACACATCTGTTTCTAACATGTATGAACAGATACTGCAAAAAGAAAAAAACATAAGAAGCACTGAAGAAAGAGTAGTACTTGGAGCAATTTTTAAAAATACATCAAAAGGTAATTACTTTCCTTCATTTAGAGATCAAGACCATGACTTAACAGCTGTTTACAGCCAAATAAGAAGTAGTTTATGTTTCGTCTGAGAACTATTACTGCTAGATCAACAATAGTATGAACAAAACTACCTTCGCTTGCCCAGCATGAGTCTCGTCTTCACGTTCCTCTTCCACTCTATCTTGTTTCAGTGCTTTCAAAAATTCACTCTTATCATTCCGCATTCTTGTCAATTTTGTTAAACGAGGCTGACCAGCTTTGTCAATAGGGGATGACAAATTTGACCAATTACACTAATGTAGGGGAAGGTCAGAAAAAAAGAAAAAAATATTAGAAGTCTATTCATTTAGAAAATGAATGAAAGACAAAGACTCACAGGCACCTGTAGTTTCATGTTTCATGTATATTTTCATGTATATCCACAATAAAAAGTAAAAGGGAGATATTGTTCTTAGATGTAACCCCAGAGATGAAAGTTTACGAAGCCTTGCTAACAAACAGTGAACCTTCTGAAGTGTTCACACTATTAGCAGTTTTGGACTTGAAATCTACCAGGTTATCCTTCCAATGCACCATTTTTGCTCCAAATCAAACTTACAAAGCAAATACTGCAGTGCTTAAAGGCCAGTGATGTACCTTACATATTTCTCTCTCCCACACTAACTTCCATAAAAATAAACTTATTTAATATAGTTCTCCATAAGGCTTATTGATCCAGTTATCCAAGTAACCAAATTTAAAATTTGATAGATTTGATAAAAACTACAGACATTGCTTTACCTCTTTTATTGAATTCTGTGATACAGTAAATGCCTTGGCAGTTGATTTGAGAGGACTGAAATTGCCAATACCATATGCAGATTCATGAGAAAATGGATTCCAAAGTTTATTTTCTTTTGCTTGGCTTTTCCACTGTGTAAGCTAAACAAAAATTTAGAGAGCCATTAACTACAACAGGATTATTTTCACGAATATTTAGAAAAAATGATTAAACAAAAGCAAATCATAACTACAACCATAATTTAGAGCAAATGCCTGTTTTATTGTGGAAAAGAGATTGTTTATGAGCAATTAATCCTCTCTTACAAGTACTGTTTGCACTTTTTATATAGAGTTAAATTTACAAACAATTCAGATGCTAATATTTGAAGTATTAAGAACCAAACATATGAGTCTTTAAGAGCTGAAAGTAGTGTTTTTAATGTAGTATGTTAGGAGAGTTAAGAACAGCTCCATCAGATGTTCTCAGGAGCACAGAAAAATTCCTGAAACAAAATCAAAATATGAACATGGTAAATTGCATATGGACAGGGACCAAAGTGACACTAAGCACGTCTATATCAATAATTGGGAAAAATTCTGGAAGTCCTTTTTTGCAAACTATAGTTTTTCACTAGGTATCTCTTTTTCTGTTAAAAATATATATACAAAAGGCATTTCTATTGTCCAAGTTAAAACATCCTTTTCACTCTCCCTTGGATACCTCTTGCACTTCTCAAAAAAAGGTAAATGAGAAACAGAGAGAGACAATTACAGAATAGTTTAAAAAGAAAAATGGGAAAAAGTGTTTCTATTTACTTTCAGGGTGTTCTGCACTTAGCAAGATTTGAAAGCATAATACTCTAGGAACAGAACTCTCAGGGGTGAAATAAGCACACTCAGAATTAGAGCATGATTTTTTCAGCATGTTGTTCATGCCACCAGTATCCAAGACTCACCTTTGTGGGTGAAGTAGCAGGTTTAGGGATTAATCCTCTATAAACACTTGTGCCAGTTCCATTCTTTACTGTCTGTGAATGAAGACTTCCTACTATAGGGAATCCAGGTATCTGCAGTTCTTTTGTATTACTCTTTTTAATGACCAGCATTCTCGGAGATCTAGATTTAGGATTCAAAGGGTAATCTGGGGAAAAAAAAAAAAAAAAAGTGAAAAAGTGTGTGTGTAGATATCTATATCTATATACATATGCATGTGTATATATTATTAAGTTCCTAGTTCATAGGGTACTGGATAGCCATACAGCCCAGAGCAATCAGGCATAAATCAGAAACCTGGTCCAGTATTATTTCCCCAAATAACACACTCTACAAATCTGGGTAAAACCTTGTTCTGTTCCATTTTCCACAACCCTCTTTTAAAAATATTTTACTTGGAAATGCAGGAATTGTACTTTCAGAAAATAAAGTGTGATGGGTTGACTCTGGTTGGATGCCAGGTGCCCAACAAAGCCACTGTATCACTCCTCTCCTCAGCTGGACAGGGGAGAGAAAATACAACAAAAAGCTCATGGGTCAAAATAAGGACAGGGAGAGATCACTCACTGATTATCATCATGGGCAAAACAGACTCAACTAGGAGAAATTAACTGAATTTATTACCAATCAAATCAGAGTATGATAATGAGAAATAAACCCAAATTTAAAAACACATTTCCCCCACTCCTCCCTTCTTCCTGAGCTTAACTTTACTCCCAAGTTCNTAGTCTCCCATGAACTTCTCCAGTATGAGTCCTTCCCTCAGATGGCAGTTCTTCACAATCTCTCCAGCATGGGTCCCTTCCAAATGTCTTTCAAGAACAGGCTACTCCAACCTGGATCCCACAACCCAGGGTCACAAGTCCTGCCAGCAAAACTGCTCCAGCATGGGCTCCTCTCTCCATGGTCCACAAGTCCTGCCAGGAGACTGCTCCAGGACAGGCTTCCCACAGGGTCACAGCCTCTTTCAGGCACATTCACCTGCTCCAGAATGGGGTCCTCCATGGGCTGCAGGGGAATATCTGCTCTACCATTAGTCTCCATGGGCTGCAGGGGCACAATCTGCCTCACCATTGACTTCACCATGGGCTGCAGGAGAATTGCTGCTCTGGCACCTGGAGCACCTCCTCCCCCTCCTTCACTGACTTTGGTGTCTGCAGAGTTGTTGCTCTCACATATTCTAACTCCTGATAGCACCTCACAGGTGTGCTGTCACTCTGGCAATTCCACAGAGACACAAATCACTGCAATGTGCTGGGGCCTGGCCCAGGCCTACCAAGGCATGTTCAACACTACTCAGTACTCTCAGGGGGAATATGTCTCTGGATCTGACAACACAACAGGCCCTGCAGCTATTCAAACTGCAGTGACAGACACTGCAGCTGAACCAGAGAACCAACCCATCCTGGTATCAGTTGCCCCTATACACAAGAAGAAATGCACATGAAAGTCATCTTGTGAAAGAGCCTTAATAAAGGAGAATAAGGAGGGTGAAGATGGCAAAGCAGCAGGGCTATCACAAGGGCCATTTTCAGTGCCATTACCAAGGCCATCACAAGGGCCATCCCAGGAACAGGAGGAAGAGACAGAAGAGGTAAGCACTACTTGATCCCTATCCTTGAGTGAGCTGTGGGAGATGGGAAAAGATTTAGGTGAGCATATTACCACCTGGCTGCTCCGATGCTGGGATAACAGGGCTAGCAGTTTGTAATTAGAGGGTAAGGAAGCCAAGGAATTGGAATCACTTTCTACAGAAGAAGACAAAGCAATAGGAAAAAAGACACAAGCCCTTAGCCTCTGGAGGCCGCTCCTGTCAAGCATGAGCAAAAGGTATTCCATGTCAGCCAGGTAAATGAAGTGCAATAGAGAAAGATATCTAATACTTGAGGGAATTAGCCATGCAAGAGATGATTTATTATGATCCAAACAATGCGCAGTTCCTAACAGATACAGATGAAGTCTCATGCCTACAACCCACGTGGCAGAAATTTGCAGAGTGCACCAATGGTACATGTCAACCCCTTGGCAATATTAATCTGGAAAGACAATGTGCCACCAACAGTGGATGAAGCAATTTGTCAAATCAGGGAATGAAGACAGTATTTCTTCCTCCCTTATCTCATCTGTGGAAAAACTTGTTACGGTCAGGACAGCCAAAAGGAACAACAACAAAGTGGTGCCATAACAGAATAAGAAGCAGAAAAACTTTATTTTCAAGCAGACATCAACATTAATACAAAATGCCCAGTAGCTGTGTCACTTACTGATTGGATATCCATTACGTAAAGCACACCAACACCTTCTTCATTGGTGAGTTCTGTTGGAGAAAGTTTTGCTTTTTTATGAGGGTCCAACAGATAGTAACATAGTAACTAATGTAATCTACATCCTAAGCTTAACAGAAACACAATTAATGCATACCTACATGTCTTTCTGCTCTCACAGACACGGTCTCACTCCCCTGCTAATGCAATCTGTGTTCTCATGGATACGGTGTACTCCTCTGCTGCATGTTCTCTCTGTTCTCATGGGCATGGTCTCAGGCCTTCAAGATCAACCTCCTCTGCTAAAGGCCTTGCAGACTAGCTGCTTAAGACCACAGAAACTATCAGATAAATTGACCCAGGAGTTCCATCAATTCAGAGAGGATATGTGCTACTCCCCACCTGCATGGACCCACATCTCAGCAATTGAAAGGAGGCATCCTTTCTCTCGAGAGGATATAGGAAGTACACACCCTGTGGTTTCACCTGCAAGACCACAGAGAGGAGATGAGGAAATGGGATGGAAAACCTACCTCAAGCCTAGAGACATAGGGACATGAATTGCAAGGAAGAACAATCACAAATGGAGGTTCTTCCAAGAAAGTTGCTGCTCTGGTATCCAGTGGGCAGTTCCGCAGGGAGAGTGGAAGGGATGATCTTTACTCTGGATCGTATGGGAAGAAATTCTAATCCATTTCTACAAGAAGTAAGTGGAGAATCCTATGACCAGGACTACAGGGGTCCTGCCTCCAGCCAAGTGAAGGAGAGGGACAACCAGGTTTACTGGACTGTGTGGATCCAACGGCCTGGCACAATAGCCCCACAGGAGTATAAGGCTTTAGTAGACACTGGTGCACAGTGTACCCTGATGCCATCAAGATATGTGGGGACAAAATCCATCTCTATTTCTGGGGTGACAGGGGGATCCCAAAAGCTGGCTGTACTGGAAGCTGAAGTGAGCCTGACTGGGAACAAATGGCAAAAAACCCCCATTGTGACTGGCCCGGAGGCCCTGTGTATCCTTGGCATAGATTACCTCAGGAGAGGGTATTTCAAGGACCCAAAAGGGTGGACTTTCAGTATAGCTACCTTGGAGACAGATGAAATTAAGCAGCTGCCTACCTTGCCCCATCGCTCAGAGGACCCATCTATTCTGGGACTGCTGAAGGTCGAAGAACAACAGGTGCTGATCATGGCAATATTTCACCAACCCAGACTACCTGATTCCCGTCCATAAGCTGATGCATTGACTGGAGAGTCAAGGAGTGATCAGCAGGACCTGCTCATCCTTTAACAGTCCCATATGTCCCATGAGAAAGTTGAATGGAGACTAACAGTAGACTATTGTGGCCTGAATTAAGTACAGCACTGCTGTACCAGACATGCTAGAACTTCAATATGAGCTGGAGTCAAAAGCAGCCCAATGGTGCCACCATTGACATTGCTAATGTGTTTTTATCAATCCCTCTGGCAACAGAGTGCAGGCCACAGTTTCCTTTCACTTGGAGGGGTGTCCAGTATACCTGGAATCAACTGCCCCAGGGGTGGAAACACAGCCCAACCACCTGCCATGGATTGATCCAGATTGCACTGGAAAAGAATGAAACTCATGCAGCAGCCACTGCCAGAGGGATGCAAATGTTTTAAAACTCTCAAGTCGCTATATAATTTCCCATAACTTGGTTAGGAAAAAAATTTAGCTATTGTTACTCTTATTGAAAGATAACTCTGTTTCCTGACTTTTGCATGAAAACTGCTAAAAGAACAAAAATAGAAAGTAGTCCTATTGTTTAGGCTCCTACAAAAGTTCTTAGCAATTATATATTTATATTGAGGGGTTGGCCTACACCTAGTGTTATCTAGGAATGCAAAACATATTGGGGAAGTATGAGAAAAAGAATCAGCAAGTTAAAGTACCATTTAAAATGATCAACAAGTTCCAGACCTCAGTATAAACAACAATTTAAGTTTTAGCTTTTATGTTTAAACTTATTTCCTCAAAAAGAAAGGTTCTTATTTTGACTAAGTGTGGGATTCATATTACAGGAAGAATGCCAGTAAGGCATCCTGGGAGTTGTAGTCTCCAGGTCTCTGCCACACCTGTGCAGTGAAGCACCTTGGTGCGATTGGTTAAAGAGGGTCACGTGTTGTGATGTGTAATGATTTAAACTGCATACTTAAGCCTTTGTTTGCTCTCAATAAAGCATTCTGTTACACACCACATTGGTGTCCACTGGTTCATGTGGACTTATTACTTATTATATTAATATTATTGCTACATATGGCGCTCTGGAACGGGGACTTGCCCCAAATCAGGGACAAATACGGAAAGCGTCAGGAACCAGCCTAAATAAGTGCTTATGGATGCTTGCTGGAAAAAAGCAAATACGCCAGGTACCAAAGAACTCTGAAGGGCATTGCGGCAAGAACCGCGGGGGAGCGCCAGAAAAAGAAGTGTACACGAAAGTCTGAGATGGTAGGAAGAAACCCTACATTTAAAAAGTGAAGTTCCCAAGAAGAAAGAAGAAAAATCTGTGTCTGGATCCCAGGTGAGAGGAGAAAATGGGAGTTAATACTTCACGTGAATTAAAGTAAAATGCAAAAGCCCTAAGCTTA
>VYXB01006883.1:0-12828 GCA_013397135.1 Pachyramphus minor | reverse complement strand
TATTTTGTTAGTTACGAGGGTTAATGCATCTTGGGCTTCCTGAGTCAGCGTTCTGGGTGATGTTAACCTGGTGTCTCCCTTTAATAACTTGAAGAGAGGGTGTAAATCATCTGTAGAGAGACCCACTACAGGACGCAACCAATTTAGAGTACCTAAGATCTTGTGCAATTCATTAAGAGTTGTAACCTATAAGGGAATTGACACTTTTTGTGGCTTAATTCTGGAATTCGTGATATGCCACCCCAGATATTTCCAAGAGGCAGACTTTTGGATTTTTTCCGAGGAGACTGTGAGGCCATTTTCAGCGAGAACTTCAACCACTGTTGTTGTGACTTCCTGTAACTCAGCAGCTGACGAGGACAATAAGATGTCATCCATATAGTGAAAGCATAAGGTAGATGAGAATCTGGACCTGATTGGAGACAGAATATTAGTGATAACAGTCTGGCAGATGGTAGGGCTGTTTTTCATGCCCTGGGAAAGAACTTTCCATTGGTACCACTTAAGGGGTTCAGCAATATTCATTGAAGGGAGCAAGAACGCAAACTTTTCCTGATCCTGTGGGTGTAAGGGGATACTAAAGAAACAGTCTTGGATGTCAATGATGGTAAGAGGCCAGTCCTGCCATCACCATTGCAGGTGATGGCATTCCTGGCTGTAGCGCTCCCATTGGTTTTGTTACTTTATTTATTTCCTGGAGGTCTTGAAGCAATTGCCACTTCCCCGAGTTTTTCCTTATACAAAAAATGGGAGAATTCCAAGGACTATTAGATGGAATTATGTGGCCTAACTTCAGCTGTTCTTCAACAAGGTGTTCTAAGATAGTCGGTCTTTCCCCTCTGATCAGCGACTAGTCAACCCAGATTGGGGAAGTGGACACCCAATCAAGGTGAATTGGTGGTTTAGCACCAGTGGCCACTAAGAAAAATTTGTTGACAATACCACTCCCCACTGATCTAGAACATCTCTTCCCCAGAGGGTCAATGGAATGTTCAGAATGAATGGTCTCACGGAGGCTGTTTGGCCATCAGGGTTAGTGATTTGTATGATGTTAGCACTCTGCCTGGACATTTGAGTGCCACCAACATCTCTTAGCTCTGTGTTGCTCCTCATCATGGTCCAGTTGCAAGGCCAATCCTTCATCACTATGATTGTCACATCAGCCCCTGTATCGATTAAGCCTTTGATGGTTACTCGTTGTTGCTCTACATGGGAGGAATCAAAACATGTTAATATAGGCCTATATTGGAGATGGGCTGCACTGAGTGAATGGATACAGTATCTTCCTGAGCACAGCTTTCCAGGAGATGCAATGGCTGTCAGCATGCCAGCAGGGTATCTGCAAATATCTGCATGGGAGAAGAATAAGGTTGCATGGTTATTTTTAAATCTTTGAATGTCTACATTAGAGATGACTTTAGGGGTGATTGTAATTCCTTTGTTTTTACTTTCAAGATGTACTGTAAGCAAAAAACTCCCATCTCCCATCAGTTCTCGGTCTGAGGAAACTGGGATTTCTAGAGGGATTGATGTTTCAGTGATCCAATTATCCAGGGGGAGTGAGGTTATCTCTAATGGTTGGTGTGATGAAGTTGTTTCGGGACACTTCGGGTCATCGCAAGGTACCCCACGCTTGTCACGCTTGTTTCCCTGTTTCCCTGTTGCTGGCAACATCTGCAGTGTGACTGTTTCTTTTTGGGCAGTGGGCTCCCATCTTTGTGAAAAATTGAGCGGCAAAACATGCGCCAATGGTAGCCCTTTTGGCATCTTGGGCAAGGACTCTTAGGTGGTGTCGGGAGCTTTCCCACAGTGGGACATTCATGTGCAAAATGCCCAACTTGGCCACATTTGAAACACTTGCTCTTAACGCTGTCTGCTTCCACATAGCTTCTGTAATCACTTTTGGTTTTGCTTGTTCAGCTTCTACTAGTGCATCAGCAATAATTTTACTTTTATGTCTGCTTGAGCCAATCTGCTTGCATGCCTGAATCATGTCCATTGGTGTCGGATGGGACAAAGCACGCAGAACTGGCTGGTAGTCTGAATTAGCTTGTTCTATAGCCAGTTTCAAAAACAAAGCTTCCTATGCCGCAGGGTGTTTTATTTGGTGAACTATAGCATCTTGTAAGCAAGTAGCAAAATCGTAGAATGGTTTTTTCAGGCCCTGCTGGATGTGGGCAAAGGAAGGCGTAGTTGTAGTTGCATCCGCAACAGTTTTTATAGCTTCCAACGCCAACTATTTTGACTTATCCAGCCGGTTAAAAGGTACCCTGGCCTGTGCACGATTTGAAGAGTACGGACCCTCCCCCTGTAGCTCATCAATCTGATCTTGTAAAGTCATACAATTACCATTATGATTTTTGTTAGATTTCCCGCCGAACACCGATTTTTCGCACCTTGACGATAGAGAAGAAGGGGTCTGAGTGCCATTTTGGGCACATTGTCTTAACAAAGAGAGAATAAGTCCCATGCCACGAGCGCTGTCCCAGCATCTTTGTCCCCATGTTTGAACGATTTTACCAGCCTGTTACCGAGTTCGAACCACTGGTCATAATTAAAAACATCAGGAATCACATCTTTATGACGTGTCATCCATTTTGCTAGTGCTCTGAGTGACTTTTTATCAAGGGGATGGTCTTCTGCAGTAACGATTGCTGTAACGCAATCATATAACTCTTTTCCATTGGATGACAAACGGACCCTCATTTGTGGGGGACCCCAGCTGGTCTGGGGTCTCTGCGAGACAGTTAGAAACTGAAGGTGGAACTTCTGTACATGGCAAGGTGGCAAACACAGAAGGGAAAATTATAACACAACATGGATTTCCTGTCTGTTATGCTGACTTATTGTTATCAGACATATGTAGTGTATATGTCCAACTGTAAATTATTTATGTTAACAAAAGACCAATTGTGCCTTGACCTTTGTAACCTAAAAAGTGTATAAAAGTCGCAGCGGTGTTTGCAATAAAGGGTCCTATTCTCGGAAGAAGACGTGTTGTTCCTGACCACTCTGACCAGGACATCCATTATTTCTGATGACACTTATGGGGAAATGAAAAGGGTAAAATCTATTAGCACTCTAAAGCTGATCATAACTCATGCATATCAATGTATGTTCTCTCAGATTCTGCATCCTGTTCTTTCCTCTCATCCTTTTTGATGGTTTCCTTCCACCATTCATAGGTTTCTCTAACAGCACCTCCAAGAGGTGGCCAACAGAGCCAGAATGAGAGCCAGAGTTGGAGACATGGCTTGGTGGGAGAAAAGGGCATCAGCAGGTCTGGGTGGGAAGGAACAGGGAGCTGGGGGCACCTGTCCCATCCACAAAGCTTCTCTGAACACCTGGTACCACTGAGAGCCCTGAGCCCCTCTTCCCCCAGCCCCAGAGGCAGAACTGTGCCCTGCTCCCCTGCTAGGGAACTGTACCCAGGCAGCAACCAAAATGTCAGAGGGAAGTCAGTGATGCCATCTGAACAAACCACAAATGTCAAAGTACCTCCAAGCCCACCATGGGAACCAGGGACACAGGTTCACATGCAGTGACTGCTCTGCCTTGGGTGAGAGGAAAAAGGCAAAAAAAAAAAAATATCCAATTCCAGAAGTGCAGAAGTGTAATGGCTTGTAAGAACCACAACTTTACCACTAAAGAAAAAATGGCCTCAACTTTATACAAGTTTATAAACCACACTGGGGTGGTTTATATTGAGTACTAAGGAAAGTCCACATGCAGGGGGAATGCTTGGCTGGATGGGGGTGAGGCAGATGCCCAGGGGGTTTCTAAAGCATTGCAAGATCCAAATCTCTGAGGGCAGGGCCATGTACTGTCTTGGGCTGGGGGAAGAGAGTCTTAGGGCTCTCCTAAGTTGTGCCAGGTGCCCAGAGAGTCTTTGGGTACATGCCAGATACCACCAAGCCCCTGTTCCCTCCCACTCAAACCTGCTGAGCCCTCTTTCATCCCACCAGGCCGTGTCTTCGACACTTCATGACTATGAGAAACATGATAAAGTATATCTTAATAAGGAATATTCAGTTAAGTGTATATAGTTGTTATGAATAGTCATAACATTGTTGGAAAAAGGTAGGAAACTTATGTGTGCGGCTGTTCCATGCCCTCCACATTTGACCACACCAGGGCACCTGGCCAATGCCCTAGTTATAGCCAACCCCGAGATGATGAGAAACTGCACGCCCCCACAGATGAATAGTTACAGGCCTGGCATGAAGCCAACTTTTTTTCTAAGTGTATAAAAGGCAGTACCCTCTTGTAGCTGATCTGAAGCTTTACCTACAGGTGGACACACTGAGCAGGAATTCTCCCAGTTGCCCAAGACTCCTGGCATCAGCTGCAATGGGGCTTTCTGGCTGAAGCGTGGGCCTGGATGCTGAGCTTTAGGTGGCAAATGGTGATATATTTTTTCTTAATCACTGTTCTCTCTCTCTCTCTCTGCCACAATGATCTGATGCATTGCTAATTGTCTTTTGTGTGTTAATATACTATACATATATATATGATTCGGTTTATTGTGTTTGTTTAATAAACTCTTCATATTATATGATTTTTGCAACCGGACTTGTCTGTCGCTCATTGGCCTTTTCAGCCATCAGCAAGCCTGCAGCAAGCAGAGCCCTTCGAAATCTTCGTTCGCAAAGCCAAGCCACGATGATTATATGATTACTAGCATGTAGCCATTTTGTTGAGTACCATGCATGTCTGCAAAACAAGCACCCACAGCTGGTCCAGGGCCAGGCAGGCAGAGCTGTGGGTGCAGGGTGATGACCCATCTGCTGAGAGGACAGGCAAGGGGTAAGCTGGGGGTGTCCTCCCTGCTGTCCCCCTGGGCACAACCCTGTCATCCTCCTGTGCCAGTGTTGGATGGACACTAGTTCATCCAGCACCAAGGTACTGCGTCCTGGGCCTTATGCTGGGGTGTTTCTGCCCCAGCCCCAGAGACAGGGATGCACCACAGGCATCTGGGTCCAAGGGTCATCCTGCAGCTTGGCAGCCACCAGTTCCTTCTGGAGGAGGGGAAGGCTGCAAAAAGACAGCTTAAACATCACTGACCAATACCAAAATTCAAGGAAGGTTTTTCTTAGGTGTACATAGGTGCACATAGTGTAACTCTTTTGTTAGAAACTCCTGTCAATAGGCACTGCCGAAAAGAGCCTGGCTCCAGCTTCTTTGTAGTCTCCCTTCAGGCTTTTTTATGCATTGATCAGATCCCCTCTGTGCCTTCTTGTCTTCAGGCTAAACAGTCCCAGCTTGCTAAACCTTTCCTCAGGAGACAGGTGCTCCAGTCCCTTCTTTGTCTTCATGGCCCTTTGTTGTACTCTTTCCAGTATGTGCATTTCTCCTTTGTACTGTGGAGCCCAGAACTAGACACAATGTTCAAGGTGTGGCATCACCAGACATATCAAGAGGAAGGAACAGCCTCCTCAACCAGCTGGCAAAACTCCTCCTGACGCAGTCCAAGATACCACTCCTGACAAGGGCACATTGTTGGCTCATAATCAACTCAGTGCCCACCAGGACCTCCAGGTTTTTTTCTGCAAAGCTGCTCCCGAGCTAGGCAACCACTGCATGAATCGGTGCCTGAGCTTGTCCCTCCCCATGGACAGGACTTCATGCTTCCCCTTGTTGAAATTCTTGGGGCTCCTGCCTTTGCAGGGCACAACCCTGGGGTGATGCAGAGAGCAGCACCAAGTCGTGACTTGGGGCAGGAGGAGGGATTTGGGCCCCACCATAGTAAGGCTGCACCAGGCAGTGAAGGCTGGTAGGGGAGCAGAGCCCTGGGACATGGGGCAGAGGAGACAGTGAGGAGGAGGCCAGACCTGGGGTGATGAGCAGTGGGGCACAGGCTGGCCCTGGAGACCTCCAGCTGGAAACACCTGTCCTGGGACTATCTGCAGAGATGCAGGTCTGGAGCTGGGCAGCACATGTCTTTGGGTTATGGGGAAATAGTACGTGGTACATGTCGCAGGACCAGTCAGCATTAACGTCCCACCCCAACCAGCCAGGGGCTGCATCACCACACCCCTTGTCCCACCACACTGACCCCATAGGGGCCAGCAGACATGAGGAAACAGGTGCTAGCCCCAGGTAAAGGGGGAGAAAGCATGAGTGGTGACTGCAATGTCAAAGGCACTGTTAGTAACACCAAGACTCTCTGCAGTTTTCATGCATTTGATTTCTTTGATAGCTAGAGACTACTGAGAGCCTCCTGATTGTCTTGTGGGCCAGGTCATATCCCAGTCGCTGGCCTGGCCACGATTTCAACATTGCCTGAGGTGTCCCTCTAGGGCTGCCGGTGACGTTGTGTCTTGTTGGGCTGGAAAGATTCCTGGGGGCTGTCAGCCTTCCTCTTCAGGGCTTGCCGCAGTGCCTCAGGTGAGCGGTCTCTGTCCCACCTGGGAGTGGAGGCACCCGCTACAGCCTCCTGCAGATCCTCATGCAGCTCTTCCTGCTCCCCGTTGCTGGGAATAGGGGCACTGGAGGTACTGCTGGGACCCTCACAAAGAGCAGCAGTTGAGGTGCTGGGGTGTGGGTATTCCTCTTTCTCAACTCCAGCAGGGCTGCCAGAGGGGGCTGGGCCATGTGTGGGAGACCCTCCTTGGGAGCTAGAGGAGAGGCTGGGGGCAGCTGTTGGGCTGCCCTCCCGCTCCTCAGCAGTGTGGTTGTCCTCCAGGCCCAGCAGACGTTGGGCTTCCCCACTGCATTGTTGCACAGCAACATCAATAAGCTGCTGCACAAATGTGGCTTCATGGGTTTGGAGGAAAGGCTCCAGCAGCTGGACCAGGAATTCTCCGTTCAGCCCAAAGAGGCCCAAGATGGACATGACAATGTCCTCTAATATGGATGCCCGTGCATGGTCATTCCCAAAGATCAGTTGCAGCTCCTGATGCACCCAGGGCTGCAGGGACTGGAGGAGAGGTGGGTGGTCCCTGAAAATGACTGCCCAGGTGTGTGGATCGAGGCCACCTGGAAGAGCCCTGGGCACTTGGTTCTCTACAGGCTGTTGTGCTGCTGCTGCAGGTCTCTGGGCAGCTGGATATCCAGGAGGACCTCCTGCCTGGTGGCCAACAACTGATGGTGCTGCAGGTGATGGGAGGACATGTTCTTCAAAGTCGTTGTCTGCCCGCACCGAATGCACGATGGAGAGGATCCTTCTCTTGCAGAGGGGGCACTCGGGCTTGCTCTCAGCCCACTGCTGGATGCAGGGGTAGCAGAACTGGTGGAGGCATGGCAGCACGTAGCTGGACTCCTCACAGCTCTCCAGGCAGATGGGGCAGCGGTTTTCCAGCTCCATGGCCATGCTCTCCAGTCACTGGGCTGGGCTAGGTAAAGCTGAGGATCCAACCCTCTCACTGCCACTGCCACAGCTGATCCAAGGAGTGGTGGAAGAAATACCCAGGTCCCTCAGGGAAGAAACCCTCCCAGGGTCCCAGGGTGAGCTGTACCACCCAGCTCAGCTCTGAGAGCTAACCTTCTGGGTGCCCTGCCTGCCTGGGCAAGGCCAGGGAAAAATCCGTGTTAGGGCTGGTACTGAGAGCTGCAAGGAGCAATTCCCTGAGCACTGTGCCAGCACCAAAAGCATCGCTCACCACTCCAAACCTCACAAACTCGCTCAGCTGGGGTCCCAGCATGAGCTGGCTGGGTGAGGCTCAGTGCCTGATTATAAGCAGCACAGGATGCCAGTTCACAATCCATTGCTTGGAAATGTCACAGCCGTTGCTAGGTGATATCATAGTGGGCCATCCTCACCCACTGTGCCCTCCCTGACAGCACAGTGGTCCCAGCACATGTCTGAGGTTACCACAGCACCACTGCCCCCTCCCCCATCTCTTCTCCTGTGTTTCATAACAGTCACTGAGGCCTTGTCCGTGTGTTGCCAGGGCTCCGTAAGGTCGCCTTTAGCTGGAGGAGGTGTTTCCAGGCACATGTGGCAAGAGGGTTCGTTGGATAACACTGTGTACCTCCCTGGCAGGCTGCAGCACAAAGTCCCCCAGGCTCTCCCTTTGCCTCAGTACTGCTGGGCCGGCCCTCTGGGATCCACTTATTCCTCACACTGGGAGTCACTTGTTTTGCTCTTTCTCCCCTAGACAGAAGACTCAAGGGTGATACCCTATGCTCAGCATCCATCAGGCTTCATCCAGGCACTACATCCTCTTTGGGGTCCCAGACACTGGTTGACAAACCAGAGGAGCTCAGGAAAGGAAAGAAGGGGTTTGAGGGCTGGGACTAGTTTAGCATGGAGCCAAGAAAATATCAGGGCACCTCAGAGCACACCCTGATGCCTCTGGGGAAGGCATCAAGGGGACAGGGCCAGGTGCTTCTCAGCACTTCCTGGTGGGAGGGTGAGACAGTGGTATCTCCTGAAACTAGAGAGGTTTAGGAATCAAAACCCCTGTGAGATCATGAAGCACGGGAGTGGGGTGCCCAGAGAGGTTGTGACAACCCTTATCCTGGAGATCTTCAGGACCTGAGTGCCCCAATCCAAAGCACAACTGCCACAAGGCCATGATGGGATGCTGGCTGAAGTCCTGGAAGAGAAAACATTGTCAGTGGGAAATGTGGCAAAGATTTCCAGAGGTGTCACAGCTTCCAGAATGACATACACCTATATTCATCCACATCAGTGATTAATGTGTGCAAGTGGGTATCTCAGCCTTGAGACTGTGGGCCTGATAAGAAAGTACATCTTGGCCAGACCACATGTCTGGAATGCATTCAAGGAGAAGAAACTGTTTTTAGGAGCCTTGTGACGATAAAAGGATAATTTGAGGGATGGGATGTTCCTCAAATGAGCAAAAGAGACTCTCAAGAGACCCCTACTCTAATGTAACTAAGTTCTGAGAAGTAATTTAAATATATAAAACAATTTCTCAGAATGTTCAGCATATATGCATGAGTTTCAGGAAATATAGTGCATGTGTATAAGTGACATAGGTATAAACTAGTGTTTTTGATGCCTGTGTGTGCATGTGTTGGGAGGAATGATCCCCCACACCCGAAATAAAGTAACTCCTGCTTTCTAATTACAATTAAAATTACAATCTAATTACAATGTGAGAGAGTTTTATTTTCCTGAAGTTTTCAGTGATGGAGGAGTGAGCAAAAGTGCTGCCTGGGATTGTTGCGCCTGTGCAGCCCAGCCAAGTGCCCCATGCCTCCCGCCACTCAGGAGTCAGAGCTCTCTGCTGAAGGTGGCCTGAGTGTGGACATAAATGCAGCCCCACAACACCCCTTTGTTTTCCCACAAGTTGTTATTCCTTGTTAAAAAGTGCCACATAGCTCTGGTAGGAGAAAGAGCCCACAGCACAGTGGGTGCCATGCCCTGCCCAGCCAGGGCTCTCTCGCAGAGCAGCAGCAGAACTAGCCCCTTTCAACCCACTCTTCCTTGGCTTCACCTGAGAATCCATGAGTCTCTGTAAATCAGCACAGCCAGTCACATTCCCAGGCTGGATCAGCTCCTGCTTGCGGGTGAAGCCTGGCAGTTTGACTGCTTCCAAAAAGTAGTAATGGAGAGGTACAGACATATGTACAGAAGAGTCCTGGGACTGTCCAATAAATGTGCAAATATATGGGGGATGCTGTTTGAAATTATTACAGCTCTCGTGCCAATAGTGCCTTCTCTGCTGGTTTTGTGCAATTGATTGGGCCACTTGCTGACCCCCAGCAGTCACCCCCAGCTGCTTGCCCTGGTTGCTGTTTGTTCCATCTCAAAACACTGTTGCATGGGCTCCTGAGTTCCAGCTTTTAGGCTGGAGCACCAGGCTATGCTGTTCGTCCCAGGCAGATGTTCTGTCTCCATTTCACTGTGCCTTGGAGCAACTATGTATGCTAAGAAGTACAACTTAGAAAGCAGGGGATAAAATGGGTCGGATACTGTTGCGTGTGAGCAGGCCGCTAGAGTTTTCTGTTCTTTTAGTTTGAAGAAAAAATTGCATTTTCTGAATGGAGGATGATGTGTGGTTAGCAGGGCTTTGGGAGTGTTTTTTCTAAGGCATGTGTCTTTGCATCCATTTCCTGATCCGCAATCTAGAAGAAAATTCGGTCACCCACTGAAATTTTAAAGCTCCAAGGTTAGATATTAGTCAGTGGGAAAAATGGTGGCTGTAGATCCAAAGCAGTTGCACATCACTTGCATCTATTCAAGAATTTCTTGAGGATTGTCCCAACTTTTTTGACATATACAGAGCATTTGCGTTAGGACAATACCCAAACTCCCAGAAGTCGCAGTCTGAGTTTGACCAGCTGCTCTCTCCACTGTACTTTGTGGGCTCAAACACTGACTAGTGGTGGTCCTGGGGCTGGGAAACCCCCAAAGCTTGGAAGAAACTTGTGTAGAGCTATTCAAAAATGCTAACATGGCTTCAAAACTAGACACATGGCAAAAGATCTCTCTCTATTCTTTTTATTTCAGAAAGGAAATCACAGGTGATTTTTCCAGCCACCTGCTGTTAATCTCAGGAGGGAGACAAAAACTAGTTTCAAAGCGAGAGGAGAATGAAGGATGCTACCAAACTTTGGAATGGTTGCAGCTTTCCTGTTTTCCTGAGGCCTGCCCATCATCTGATCTCTTTGGCCTCTGCCTTGTAGTTCCCATCTTTGATGGGACTTAGCCATTTTGGCCCACTTGTTTTCTCCTACCACCACTTTCTAAGTTTTCCCACATTCTGTTTTAGATTTTTGGTTTCCTTTCCTTCCAACCATTCCAGCTGCATTCCTGCAGCTCACAGATGAGCCTAGGAAAGCTCCCCGAGGTGACTCACAAGCCCCAGATGTTTCTTCGAGGTGCCATAGCAAGGCAGCAACAGGTTGATGTGTGTGTAGCAGGTTGGTTACTGGAACAAGCATTCTCATTTCTAGTCAGAAGCATCAGTGGTCAAAGGTCATGTTTCCTTTGGTTCGGTCACATCCTTGTTCCTCTCAGTGTTCAGCTTGGGGTACAGGGTACAAGTGCTTGGTGCATTGTTTGAGTTACTCTTGGAACCTTCGAGCAGCAGGCTTTGGAATACAAGGGGGGTTTGTGCCGCTTTGTGGCAGGAGAACTTTCCAGGCTATTTTTGTGTTAGCTGGTGTCCTGTTGCTCTGCATAAATTCACAAAGCAACCTAGAGAGGCTGCTATTGTGATGTCAAGGGACTGTTGCCATGTCTCTTGGTGTCAGTGGTGCCTGGTCCACAGAAGGCATCAGTGATCAGACCAGCTCTTTGCTTGCACATTGCAGAAGTATCCTCCTGTGAACAGGCGTGTCATTTATTCTCTTGTTGGAGCACAGCACTTGCACAGTACTGCTAAAATGGCTGAGCCAATTGCTGCTGCAGTTTGCACTGTTTATTCTATGGGTTATTCTGGCTATTATTTGACCCATCTGGCACGTAAGTAGAGGCTTTTCCTGGGTGTAGCATAATGTGTCTTTTGTATTGCTGTGTTTTTTATTTTCTTCCTTAAGTGACTGAATTGATTGTAAAGCAAAAACACCACTGAGATGCCACTACTTTGGCGAAGTTCCTGTCGACAGCTTCAGCTAAACAAGGGAGTACCTCGAGACAGCAGGGTGCGGATGGCATTTGAAATGTAACCTGCAGGGGTTCTGTTCCCTCCACAGGATAGCGTGTTGCAGTGGAGTCTGTTCATTTCCTCAGTTTGCTGGTTTGACCAACAGCTTCCAAAATGCAGACTGGCACAGCTTCCCGAAGTCTTTTTAAAAATTGTGCTGTTCTCTCCAGAATTCTTGGAAAGCTTCTTTTTTTCTAGATTCCATCATTAGAGGATTTGACTCTCTAACTTGACACTTTACTGTGTGCTTAAACAGTGATTCCTTTGGCGATGAAGTGCAAACTCCAAAACAGTTTGTGTATGCTCCTGAACCCAGGAGCGTATGTTCCTGTGCTATTTCAGAGTAGAACTGTCACAGCTAAGGCAGATTTTGGGGAAGATTTTCTGAGCAAGTGTTTTCAGCGAGCTACTGGGAATTAGTGCATGCAATTTATTAAAAAAAAAAAAAGTAGCAGGAAAGAGAGGGGAAAAAAGCTGCTTTAGCTGTTGGATGGAGCAGAAGCATTGACTGCTAAAGAAAAATTTGCATTTACTTGACAAAGTTTCTATTTATTACCTGACCAAACAGGGCAAAACTAGACACAGCCTAGTGTGTTCTCTTGTGTGCTGTTCTCTTGCTTGCTGTGTGAAAGAACTTTTGCTCCTGGAGATATGTTGTGAAAGGAAAATGCTCGCCTTTTGGCTTGACTTGTTCCATGAGATTCTCCAACACATGTAGTTTTCTAACCTCTGGTTCTGTTTCACTTGCCCATTGTAGGTCACCTGACCTATGGATGGAGAGAAGGCAATCCTTCGGTGAGTGAGAACAGAGCCTTTGATGTTCCTGGCATTTAAAAGAATTGTGGAGGAAGCTCTGAGCTTGGCCTGTAACAGCAGAGTGTAGAGTGCCAGTTGAGTAGGCTGAAAGAAAGTCCTGCAGCAGTAGCTGGCTGTTTCTTATTTTCCATTTAAGGGCTTTTAAAAGAAAAAAGCCCAGTTTTGCAGACAGAAGGTTGCTTCCTTGTGCTAGCCAGGATGGAATATCTAATTCAGAATAATATGCAGTACCATCTAATTAACCCATTTTAATTTAGTTTTAATTACTTAGAATCCAATTTTTATCAAATTTTATGATTTCTGCTTAGTACAGCGGAGTATATAGCTGAATAGAAATAAGTTTATAAGTTGGAGGTAACTCCCTGTCTCTCTGGTTACTCTCTATGTCTGTCCACAGAGCACAAACGAAACATCAGCACCTCCTCAGTCTCCCTCTGTCCCTGGAGAAGAG
>VYXB01006872.1:45138-59565 GCA_013397135.1 Pachyramphus minor | reverse complement strand
AAAGAAAAAAAAAGTGAGGGTAGTTGTGATAGATAGCACTGAAAGTATTTCAAAAATATTTATTATGCCCTGGATTACTTCTTATGAGTTCCACTTACACGAGTGAGTTTTTATATAGAAAAGACTACAAAATTATTATATAAAGAGACATTTGCAATTTCACATATATTTATTTATATACTTGCATGCATATATGTTATTTATAAATGCAACAAACCAGATGTGTCAGTTATTAAAGAAAGCATCTTGTTTATATCAGATCCCTTACCACTTTTTGCTGTCTTTGCCTTTATTGACTGAAAGTTATATAAATATTCCCTTTGGATCCTTCCTCTCCAGCCCCCAAACTTGATGGATGACCTAACACAAAGAAAAAACTGTAGCATTTGTATGTATGCATTATTATGTATGTAATGTAAGAGTGTAGATATTTATATATATGTGTGTGTATATGTATAATACACATATATATGTATTTTATGTATATCAAGGACAATATGGAACACTTCAGCTGAAAAGTGGAAGCAATGCAACACTATTAACACAGACTAAAATTTAAGTATCAGCCAGATGTTATTTAAAATTATATTCTGTGCAGAGGTAAAGACCTATCAATTTTAAACCAAATAATGATTTAAGTCACACAGCTTTTGACATTAGAAAACCTCCAACTCAGTTACAATAAAATCTAAAGCACAGGAACATTTTTAAAGTATTCATGTGACATAAACTTCAGTTTCTAATTTTTTTTCTCACCAGGTGAAAAAAATATGATTTCATATACAATAAATATATATCCACGTACAAAAGATGAATTTTATTTTTCACATATTGCAAGAGTCGTATTGTTATATCACATGTTTTTAAAATTTTCTTTCCATATTTGTATTTTGCCATGCTCTGAAAATTACACAGAAATTTAATTCCATGTTGACTTTTATAATTTTTTTTTTAAACAATTCCAGTTCACAACAGTTCCTGTTCACAAAACAACAGTTTTGTAATATTTATATGTCTAGAAATCTATTATATTCATTTATTTTAAAATAATATTGCCTATAAGGTTGTAAGTTTGTGCTAATGGTGCCAGAAATTATCATTCACGAGTATTAGAAATAATTAAGAAAATTAAATTGTTTTTAGTTTTAACATATATTTTTGAGTTATAGTTCCTGGGTCTTTTGGGAGGAAGAAGCTCTCTTGTAACCTTAGAAACAGAAGGACTTTCATTACTGTCTAATTTTGTCCTTCTGTGTCAATGTTTTTTCCCTTTGATGGGAACTGGAATAGACTACCTAAATATTTATGATTCTGTGATTAGGCCTCCTGCTAGCATTCCATTTACCCTTTAGCACATAATCAGGATGGACATATTTAAAACATCAAGTCTGAATCTCAGCCTTCCTGTAGTCAAAAGACATTTTTCCATAGATTTAAACAAGTTCACGACTCCATCCTCTGAGGCAGCTTCTTTGGAAAATGTTTTGGTATCTTTTCCTAGCAGTTAGTTGCTAGCAAGCTCTTCAGGTACAAGAGGTTTAGCAAGGACAGCCTAAAATACTCTCCAAAGTAGTGCTAGGGGGACTTTTGTATTAGTTTCCAGATAGTTCTTTATGCCTCTTTGCAACAGTTTGAGTTTATTAAAACTGCATAAGTTTCATTCACAACAGACTGAAAATAATCACTTTGATATTATTCTGCTACACCTGATCTTTCCTTGGATTTTCATACTAGGAATGATTCTCCCTTACCTCTTCAATTTTATTCTTGTAATCCCACCTTCACACAATCATGTGCTTTTACATAAATTAGGGAAAAATGAGCAACCGAGAAATGTTATTTTTGATAAATTCATTGCAAACTATAACTGTTATGGATATGGACAAATGTCTTCTGGTTGTATTAGCATTTTGAAGTTTTAGCCATGAAAAATAGTTCACACTGATAGAGAGAAGAAAAAAGTTGGAACATCTTTTGTATAATTGCTTTTTCCATTCCGGGTGCATCCGTGGATTTGATGGATATAAGACTAAAAGCACCATCTAAATGTTAAAAAAAAATTAACAAATTTATCATCAACAAGTTCACAGTCTATTTCAAATTATTTCTCTATAAATTGGACAGGCATTTGTTCTTTTGTTTGTTTGTTTGTTTGCTATATAGAATTTCATGTATTATAATCATTTTCACATAGACTGCATAGTCAACCACTATATTTATAAAATATGTTGTCACCTCTGGTATGAAAAGTCAGTGTCTTCATTTAAGCTCTTAGCAAAAAATTCAGGTCTGCTCACTGACATCACATGGCACAGACTCCGTACTTGTAAAATATGCTGTTACAGACACCTCCAGATGCATACGTAGAGATATATGTATTCACTCCACATGAATGGCAACCAAGTTTATGGTACAAAAGATTGTATGCAGCAGTATTTGACTCATTTTGGTCCAAAGGAGGAAAGAAGAGTAAGGGGAGGATATAAAAAGGTTATTAACACTCTGTGTCAGTATACCAATATGGAAATTAGTTGAAAAGAGAGGTCCAGAAGAGTAATAAAATAATTATTGTGCCAATTATCAACCTACCCAGTATAGAACATGAACTGTTAGAATATTCTCCAAACTTGTCTCTTGTTGTTCACAGCAATAACTCTGCTAGTGGCATGGAGAAGCAACTTAGAAGAGTTCAAGAAAAACTTGTAGACTCAGTAGCCAATTAACAAAGACCAAAGTCAATGTTATGTAAGATATTGTCCCCAACTTCTACACTCCTTTAGATATAGATATCTGTCTGCCAGTAACTGAAGAGGCTGACCACTAATTAACCAAAAGAGATAAAAGATTAAAGACCTCTGCAGACCTTCATTTTGCATGTTTGATAACCTAAAACAAATACAGGTTTGCCCAAGGAAAGAAGATCATGTTGCCTACCATGAAACCAACATCCTTTTTGAACATAGGACCAAGAAGAAATTATTCATACATTGTGCCAGGGTGAAAATATCTTGAAGCATTATTGAAGTAAAGCTCTTAAAATAAGAAACATCATCAAAATTACTATCAAATAAAATTTTACTATTATTTATACAAGTACAACTTTTGTTTACAATATTTGTAGCATTTTATATTCAAAAATTTCTCCTGAAACTATTAACATAGTCTCCCTAATTGTTCATAAACAATTTTGTAACGCCTTCTTAAAATTCTGACAGGACAGCTATCAACTGGAGTAAAAGAATTATATATTATATTACTTCTTCACGTATAATATTTTCCTCATAAGTCGGTCAGTTAATTCAGGGGACTCAGTAAAGGACAGTGTGTCATTGTTTGTGGTCTTTAATTTTGGTCATTCTTTGTTTTCAAACTACCACACAGAGGACTACCACATCTAGGAGTTCAGAGGTGCTGTCAGGTCCCCACGGTAGATGCTCACACAGTGTTCTAAATTGATTGATGTCAGACAGTGAAACTGTGGAGTATATCTATCCCTGGAGATATTCAAAAGCTGTCTGAACAGGGTGACCCTGCTCGAGCAGAGGGCTTGGAGCAGTGACCTTCCAACCTCCACCGTTGTGTGACAAACCTAGTGGGACAAAGAAGAGCTTGGATTAAGAGCATACTGTGACACTTTGCATGTCCTAAAATAAAACCTTAAAATTTTCTTTTAATGTTTTCATGTAGAGCCTTGACAGAACAGTAGGTTTCTGTACAAAGGTAGGGTCTTCATTGGAGACTAAATGCAATCTAATTTCAATAACTTCATCTCTGCCTACATGTTCTCCATGACTTAATTACATATGAGCATACCAAAGTATATTCCTACTTACGTGTGTAAGCAACTCATTGAATTCAAAATAGACCTTCTTGAAAGAAAACAGTAAAACTGTTTCTGAAAATAACCTAGAAAAGGAAATCTTCTTTCTGACTACCAATATACGTTCTGAAGAGACACATCAAATCTTGCCATTCCCTCTATTTCCCTTAAATGCATGACCTTCTCCATGTTAATCCACTTGTAGCCCAGAAATGTAAAACAGTTTTTAAAGAATTAAAAAATTCATGACCTGTATAAAAATTAATCAACTTTTATATGTTTTTATTATTACATTATTTATTATCCTATTATATTACATTTCCCTCTTGTTTTCCTTTCCATCTTTCTTTAGGTGGAATGAACTACTCCCAGTGACTTTAAACTACTCAGTTCTGAGGGCCAGAAGAGTCACAGGATTTGAATTAAAATACGAGATAAGCCTGTGTTAAGAGACATAATAAATCATGAATCAAACTCTGCTCTCAAGTAAAGTGAAAAATAGTACCAAAACAGTGAAAGAGACAGTCCCTACAAGGAGACAGCACACAAATAGATAACATTTTTCTGTCGCCTTGCTCCAGCTATGGCTTATGGTAATGATTATGTGAGAATAAGTGAAGGTTGCAGAGTGCAACCAGAAAACTTCCCCCATTACCACAGAGGTCATCACTACAGGAACTTAGAAATATTTATCCAGATATGCAGAATTTAGTTAGCCAAAATAGGCCAGTTAGCCTAGTCAAACAAAGGAAAAGTACAGAAATTACTCACATTTTAGTCAAAGGTATTAAAGACCACCTTTAAATAGAAAAAGCACTTTTTCTATTGCTTTGAGTGATGGAGGGGGTGTGGAGTCCTGAATGGGTCTTTAGTATTTTCTGTGGCTTTGTAAAAAGCCTCTTCGTCTCACCTATAATATAGACACTTAGATCTGAGCTAGTTATCCGGATGTCTTGTACAATTGTCTGAGAAGAAACAAGCACAATTTATTTAATATATTTTAAACATATATTTTAGGACAAAATGAGTTACTCTATAAATGCCTCTTTTCTTTACACTGACTTGTAGAGTAGACCCACATGTATCTACTTCCATTGTAGTAGATACATACGAGTGTTAATACAGCTATCCAAGCACGAGCTGATAAATGCCACCTTGTCTCCCCTATTTGCTGTCAGCCTTTTTTCACAGTTACCCATCTAAGCTTTAAGATTTCTGTGGTAACTTCTAAGTTTGTGTGTGGATTAGTATAGTGGTGGCTTCAATCAATCAAAAGACTGCTACAACAGCATCTTTAAACAACCAAGGTCTTCTCCCAGTATTGAAATATTGGTATTGCTTATGGATTTGGAAATCCTTTCCTCATCTCAGAGTTAGGATAATTTTGCAAGCTCCAGCCCATAAACCACTAAGCAGCTTTTATCTTGGACAATTGCATGAAGGACATCTCAGTGGCACTATCCAGCATTAAACCTTCGTACAGGTCTTGCAATAGCATTTTGATTCCTCAGCCAACACTTTTCTAAAAAACTAAACAGACCCTGTTATTTTTACATAACACAGTCTTATTTTTCTATTAGAAAATTTAATTATGAAATCTCTAGCCTTTCTCTTGCTCTCTAAAATTCTGTAAACAGCAGCTTCAGACATGTGACTTTGTTCGGAGAGACACCATTCAGAAGGTGAGGAAAATATCACTATGAAAACAGTTTGGAAAAACAAAGAAATAAAGAAACTTTTCTAATTTGTATTTTTAATTTCAGTGTTTGCTTTTATTGCCTACCTTCTTCTGTCACAGAATCTGATTCATTAAAAATTATTTTGACTTCAGAGAAACTTCCCTTTACTCCCAAAGGAAGGAAAGAAATTGTGAGTCTGCAGTGACGTGAAAGCAAGCTGCTGTTTTTATTAGATTCAGGTACAATCAAAAAAGTAAAATTACTTCCATTTCTACAAAGGGAATATTTACAATAATGACATTTTGCAGTTTTGTAAGACCATTGGGTTTGCACACTGTGTCAATGTTAATCACCCTGGGAGTTAGCTTCTGGCCTTAAGATATATTTTAGCCTTTCTCAGCAACATGATTGCATCAGGACCTTTGTTATTATTTGAGAAATGTAACCAAAATATCATTTTCAGTCTGCTGTTGTGAAAATGTCTTGCTATTTTCATCATACAATGTATTGGAAAGACCATCTTGCCTTCCATCTGAGTAGCCCATCCTCAGAGATCAATCATATTTATAGTCTTCATATTTTGCAGAAATTTGTACTGGATTTTTACAATACCAAAAGTAGTACTTGTGCTGCTTTTTGTGGGTTTTTTTGTCCACTTCCTTCCTCTGAGTGTTTATGAAATACTTATCTCCTTGGAATGACTTTACGTTGGAAATAAATGGAGCCTAAATTCTGCCCTCAGACAAGCATGCAAGTTTTTGTTGATAGAAGTAATAAATTGGACTCGTATCCTCTTTATACCTCTGCAACTCTGCAGAAAATGCTCAGGAAAAGCAGATGGTATCCTCTCTGCAGAAGTGGTTCTGCCAGGCGTAGTGACATTTACTTGTCAAGATGAAAATAATGAAAAATTAATCCTCTTGCCATTAGTGGCAAAAGGATAAAACCTCTTAAAGAGACACATTCTGCTACATTTTAAAAAAATTTGCACTAGTGTTTTGACAGAAGGAAAAGCTACAGGTATTTGGAAATATCAGGCAGTGTCAGCCCAGGTTAGAAGATGTTGTGTTTTTTCTCCCTATGTGTTTCTTCACTCTTACTGTGAGTGTTCTGTGAAAAGAGGTCTTCATCTATCCTGTTTAAATGCTAACAAAAGACAGAACAGATAAATATGAACGATCAGATGGAAGAGAGGAGTATTTGCAACCTGGCTACTGAGTACCCTCTAACAGTCATTAAAGAGATTTGGAGACCTTCTGAATAAGCAAAAAAAAAAAAAGCTAACTCCTCAGACATTTAGGAAGGACTTTTTCAAGCAGGATAGACAACCTAAAAAGAAAGGGGGAAAAAATATACTTGTTTTACAAATTAAAAAATAGATACATTATGATCATATGTTCCATTGTGATTGTTTTTTGTAATATAAGTGCAGAATGAAGTATGGTTGGCAGAGGAAGAAAAATCTGTAAACAGCTTTGAAACCTGAGGGATGGCAATTGGTAAGAGAGACAGAAGGATTAAACAGAGCAAAGCATAATAAAAAAATTTATATTTATACCTTACAGCTTCTAAATTTCTACAGACAAGTCTATATTTCCTCATGTGTGGAATCTCTAGTAGGAACTATAAGTATAAACATTTATGGATACATACATGAATAAAACATGAATAAAACCCTGACACTAATGGCTAATTCCTTAGTTAATTAACAAAAAGCAGCAAAAAACCATTTTCAAATCACCTTAATTTCAAGATCTGCTGTTAAACCTTAACAGTATTGGAGGTGTGCTTCTATAGTGATTAATTTCAAAATGCATTTGCAAGGTAAATGAGAATTAGAATTTACAAAACACATTCAAATTTCCATCAAATGTTGATAAATTCTTTTTCAATAAAGTGGTGAATGAAAATTTTCAGTGAAAACAGGAAATTCAGGTTGACTTGTAATAACTTTAACAATACTTTCTGCTGATGATGAGTAACTTGAGAAACAAATAACTTAAATGTGCTGTTGTAGAATTCAGTTTGAAAACAGGAGATAGAAAGCAAGACAAAACCAAAGTATTAGGAAACAGATCTGAATTTATGTCTAGATTTCCTTCCAGCAACAGTTCCAGGCCTGTCTATCAGTAGCAAGGCTGATCTATTTTATTTATTCGTGTCACTTTGTAAGGTGTCAGGGAGTACAAAAATGTAATTTATTTAACAGCTGTATAACAGAAAATTAGAAAATATGAAAGTGTTTCTGGGTTTCTTTATTCAGTTGGGGAGGTTTGCTGTTTGTTTGGTTTGTTTTCTGCTCAGAATTTCAACTTAGCATTAAGATGCCATTAAAAAATAAGGAATTTTTTACAGCAATAAATGAGTGCTTTTAGAAAATTAATTTTAATCATGACAAGAAATATCTGACACCAGAAAACAGAAGTCGACAAAATTATAGAATCAAAGACTATTTTATCCTCTTCTTACACAATTTTTGAGGAGTCTCCTTGAAAGTTAACAGATGAAGCTATTCAGAGTGACTCGACACTTGTGCAATCAGGTAAATTTTTGTAAGAAATTTTGAAGCAGGCTCCTCTGTTGTCAATAATACATGTAATATACACACTGCAGCAGGACAACCCCAGCTAGGAGGATTAAATGGAGTTTGTCACAGCTACACTCCACCCTTGAGGCCTTCCAAGGCAGCCATATCACAACCAGTGAGGGAATGGTCTTTGGTGGCAGGTAATTATCATTGTAGTTTCTATTATAGATATCTTAAATTTCACATAGCTTCAATAGGTCAAGGATTTAATTTGTTGGTTTTTAAGGAACAAATACTTGAAGTGGAAAAAGACAGTTGTAGTGAGGTGAGGAAAACATTCAATACCGCAGTATAAATGCAAATGGTACCTAAGCATCAGTTATATAAGTGTGTTTTGTGACTGTATGGAAAATACACCAATTCTTATCTCACATTTATTTTAATAAGATGCCATAAGGATAAAGAATACAGGGAAAAATATCAAAATTTATTTAAGAACATTTCCACCCACCAATATCTCTCACAAAGCACACATTGCAGTGTTGCTATGTAAATTTCAGAGTAAATGTCTGCACATGATAGCCTGCAAATGGTGATAACAAAATATTCAATCTGCTCTGGAGGCAGGGGGTAGCACAATGACATCTGCTCTTACATATCTTCTCCCTGTCAGCAGGCAAAAATGCAGAGAAACCAGAAGGCCAGGAAAAAAAATCTGGTGTGTTTGTCATTAGTACAAATGACAAGCCCTATAAGGAAACAATAGTTCCTAATTTATTGTCATGTGGGAATTTGTCCCCTTTGAGTTTATAAACAAATAAAGTTTATAAGTGAAAACAGATTGCAGAGATATTTTTAGAAAGAAATGAGCAGACATTGAACACTTATGTGTAATAGGAAGAAATTCCTAAAAAATAGATTGTTTTGGTCAATGAATCATCTTAATATATTTACTTGTAATGACTCTATCGGTGGACAAGAAAGGGCTACAGAAGTCATTTATATGGATTTCTGTAAAGCCTTTTACACATTCCACCACAGTCTCCTTCTCTCTAAATTGTAAACAGATGGATTGGATGAGTGGACTGTTAGATGGATAAGAAAGTGGTTGGATGGCCACAGAGTCCCAATGGACACCATGACCAGTGGTGCCCTCAGAGGTTTGGTTTGCTACCAATGTGATTTAACATCTTCATTAGTGTCACAGATTAAGGGACTGAAGGCTCCCACAGCAGGTTTGCAGGTGACACCAAGCTGAGCGTGCAGTGACACACCTGAAGGATGGACCCATCCAGGGGGACCTGGACAAGCTCCAGAAGTGGCCCCTGGGAACCCCCTGCGGTTTAATAAGGCCAAGGGCTGCTGCTGCACCTGCATCAGGACAACCCCCAGAATCAATGCAGGTTGGGGGTGAGCAGATGGAGCAGCCCTGGGGAGAAGGACTTGGTGGGGGAAGGCTGGACATGGCCCAGCCCAGAAACCCTCCATGCCCTGGGCTGATCCCACAGCGTGGGCAGCAGGGCAGGGGGGATTCTGCCCCTCTGCCCCCTCAGGTGAGACCCCACCTGCAGAGCTGCCTCCAGCCCTGGGGGCCAGCACAGCAAGGACATGGAGCTGCTGGAGCGAGTCCAGAGGAGGCACCAAGATGATCAGAGGAATGGAGCAGCTCTGCTGTGACGAAAGGCTGGGAGAATTGAGATCGTTCAGCCTGCAGAAGAGAAACTTTGGGATAAGAGAAGCTTTGTGGCCTTCCAGGACCTGAAGCGGCTGCAAGGAACATGGAGAGAGACTATTTACAAGGCCCTGGAGTGACAGGACAAGGAAGAATGGCTTCAAACTGACAGAGGGCAGAGTTAGATGGGACATTAGAAAGGAATTTTTCCCTATGAGTGTGGTGAGGCCCTGGCACAGGTTTCACAGAGAAGCTGTGGCTGCTGCATCACTTGCAGTGTCCAAGGCCAGGTTGGATGGGGCTTGGAGCAACCTGGGCTAGTGGAAGCTGTCCCTGCCCATGGCAAGGTCCCTTGCAACACAATCAGTCTGTGATTCAATGATATTTATTTGTTATTGCAATGGATGCATAAGTGCACTCTTTATTTATATAAGTACCTTTTTAGCATTTGTATAAATCTAACTTACCCTTCCCAAGTATGAGGGGGACATATTTTAGAATTTTATGGATTATCACCATAATCTAACCCCTTTGAATTTCTCAGTGAGTCTTTTCTGTCTCTGTGTGTTTTCCCCAGATTCCTTTTTTGCAGAGATACAATTCTTTTGGCAACGTCACTACCCCATAAACAAAATTTAATAGTTGAAGAAAGAAAATAGTGTTTAGTTTATTATTGGCAATATCAGAACTTAACAAAAAGGAGGTGTCTGCTTAGCAGGGAATTCAGTTACTTGCTATTCATTTTATCTAACTCACCTGTCTGTCATTTGCTGATATTGAACTTTATCTTTCATTTGAACAGTCTTTTTTCCCCTCCCTTTTATGTTTTCCTTTTGGATTTCAGAAGGATATTTCTGAAATGCTCTTACTGAATCCTGTCAGCAAACTGGTTTTGGCTCAGTTTAATTTCTTCCTGCCACACCAATGTCAGGAATATTATAGGAGTGTAGCATCTTCTGTGGTGTCTGACCTCCTAAGAGCAAAGTCTTACCATTGCACAGGGCACTACAAAAAGGTACCCAGGAGATAGGTCTTTAACTGGCTTTGATGTAGTTCATACATTTTCTACAAGAGCTCAAAAGTGATGTGGAAATCTTCTATTCCAGTTACAGCCTTCTTGAAAATGAAGGTAAAAGGAGTTTTGAAATGAAGGATGAAAAGGAAGGTGAATGATGGAAGATGAACCACTGAGGGACTAAATGAGTGGAGGAGATGGATAGAAGGAAAACTGAGATAAAAGTGACAAATGAGAGGAAAACAGAAAGGGTGAACCAGAAGGAAAGAGTATCTGTGCTATTGAAAGCCTTCGCTTAGACACTTAAAATATTTACCTACCAGATATTTTTAATAGGTGGAACTACAAAACCTTGGGTTTGAACTTAGAGACAAGTGTGTTCAAAAAAGATGTATGAGACTGAAGTGGCTTGGTTGGGAATTTGGTGAGACTGAGGCACTAAACAAGTGGTGGTTGAGCTTTAGGCCCATCATCATCCCTCAGTTTCTGTTGCATTCTGGGCTTATCCAAACCTCATCTGGGAAATCTGGGGTGTGTAACAAGAGGCATGATTTCTTCGCTTATTAGGATGTTTTGAAAATGCATTCATTAACAGTTAGCAATTAATAAATTGTTTTTAACATTTCTGAAATAGAAACTTCCCTAAGACTCTTCCACCAGTGTTAATTGCTGAACAGGTAGCTAATAAAAGATACTACTGTTTTTAGGAATATAACTTATTATCTACTTGCAGCCTTTTACTTATTCAAAACTTTTTTTTTCCGAATAGAGTTGTCACTTTGAAGCTTNTCTTTTACAGCCGTAAGTCCAGGCTCTACTGCTCTACATGCCCTCATTAACCACTCACGAGAAAATCAATACATCACAGCAACATTAATTGGCAGGGTTTTTTAAACCATATAGCTACCAGTTTTGATAAATGTATTTTACTCCGGTCCAGTTCTATTGGAAAAATAACATTTTAAGTACAGAAAATGCAGGGTTCTTAGTAGTATTTTTTGGAAGAAAAGAAAGTGTTGCAGTTCTCTGGCTGGATTTGCGGGAACATCATGAGTAAATTCTAAATTGTGAAGTATTTATCATAAACCATATTGTTATTAAATTACACCGTGTAATAAATATATACAGTATAAGTAGGAACTGACAAGTTTATGGCAAAATTTCTTCGTTATTTAAAAACTACATTTTCTCTTAGGGACGGATTTTTCATGAATATAACTTCTCTTTTTTTCTCCCCCCCCCCATCTCTTTTATTTCTTTTTTTCTTTTTTTTCTTTTTTTTGTTTTCTTTCTTCTATGTCTTCTTTTTCTTTTTCTTTTACTTTTACTTTTTCTTTTTTCTTCTTTATTTTTCTTTTTTCTTATTTTTCTTGTTTTTCTGTTATTCCTCTATTTTTTGTACTTTTTAATCTTTCCTTTTTCTATTTTCTTATTTTTCTTTTTTCCTTTTTACGTTTTTTTACTATTTTCTTTTTGGTTTTTTTTTTTTTCTTTTTCTTTTTTTTCATTTTCTGTTTTCCTTCTTTATTTTTTTTCTTTTTCTTGTTATTTTTTTTTTGCTTTTTTGGGATTTTGGGGAGGGGGTGTTGGTTTGTTTGTTTGTTTTCTCTCCTTCCTTCCATCCTTTTTTGCCTCTTCCTTTCCTGACCTTCTTCAGAGCCAGGGCGGAAACCCCATCTTTCTCAGCCACCGTCACCAGCGAGGTCACAGTGGCTGTACCCGATGTAGGGCTGCTGTAGGGGAAGGTACCAGCACTTAAAACCCAAGAGTATTTGGCTGATCAGGAAGACCAATGTATTGGGGTTTTTTCCATCTGTAGTTGTTCTCTGTACATATTTTCACAGTAAGTTAGAGGGATGAAACTACCAAAATAAATCTCAGCCTGAGCAGAATGGACCTCACAGAACGTATTTCTCCCTAGTCAATCTTACATCTCCAGAGTGAATACTAAATATTTTAAGCAGAAATTAATAACTTTTGCCACATTTCCAAACCCTCCTTTTCTATGGATGCAGCATAGCAGTTCAGTTTACTGTACTTTCTGCTTCACTGACCCTCTGTGCCCTGTGTTTCAGGTTGCGCTTAAGGCATGGCTTAAATTTTTGATGAGAAGGAGTTAGTGTTGGATCTCAATAACACTGACTTTGAGGTTAAGGCAGTAAATAACAAAGGAATGAAAACACCTGTATTACACTCCAAAATTAGTCTTCCTTGCATTGTTGAAAATATTTGAATCAATCAGAAACATTAAGGATTTAAGGAACCTGTACAGCGAGTGGAAAAATCCCAATATTTTTATGTAGCTTTCAGTGTTATTACAAGACTTGCTTATAGTATGAGTTAGGCATTTTTAAAACCTGGATATTATTTTAGCTTAAGCATAGAGATTTAGATTTAATGAGGAGAGAAAAGTTAATAATATTACACATAAGATATGACTATGGTGAAGATGAGAAAATTTTGTCATCTGGAAACCTGAACAGAAATGGTTCATTACAAAGAAGCATAGTGGGGAAGAAGTTCCTTAAGAGAAAAAGGTGGAGAAAGGAGATGATTGAACAGAAAGAAAGCAGATAGCAGAAGATTGTCAAAAACAGCAAGTCAGAAAAACTTGATGGCTTTACAGACAGTTTCAGAAATATTGCTCTGGTCTTACTGCCACATGGAGAGAAATTGTTCAACCTGTCAAGGGCCCCACCTGGAAAGGGTTTTGTGTTACTTCTTCCCAGATTGAAGGTGCTAGTGGAAAAAAAAAAAGAGCTACAAGAAGTAAAAAATTACTTGGAGACTTTTTCCTGATCCCACAATCATCAAGGACTGAAAGGTGGTTTAGGTTGTCTTGAAACTCATTTCTGCTTCATTTGCCATATCGCCCAACCATGTGGAAAGGCCATATTTGCCATATGGTTTCTTACAATTATTTAAAGAAGCCTGGAAAACCACTAGGTGTTTCTTTATGTATTTGATAATCTGTTGTCTAATGATGGTGTTAGGATCCACAGTAATGCATACGGGGGCATGTAAAACACAGTAAAAATACTTAAATAATTTAAAAACATAACATAAATAAATTTTTTTCTTAAATACCCCATATAACTGGAATGAGGAGAACTTAATTAAGCTAAGTGTTGTCTCTATTAAAAATGAAATCCAGATCAAGACATTTATTACAGTAAGCACAATTAAAACTGCTACAGCTCAGCAAATTATAAAGGAATAAATACATTTTGATAAATTCACCTTCATGTTATGCAAAAACCCATAACTTTTTCTACACCGTTTGATGATTTTCTGTAGCAAAGGGCATTAAATAATATATTAGAACATACACTGAGGATATGGGGATGATGGAAGGCTTCCTGAGGTGCAGGTTGATAGAGAACCTCTATCTTCTTCAAGCTGACTTCCAGTCCAAAAAGCTCAGCAACCTCTGCAAAGCAGACTGCAGACCTACTTCTGTGTGAGCAACAAGGGCAGCATCGTCAGTGTAAAGCAGCTCACGGACGAGATGGTTCAGGGTCTTGGTGCGGGCCTTCAGTCGCCTCAGGTTGAATAGGCTACCGTCAGTATGATAACGAATGTAAATCCCATGTTCTTCATCAAGATCTGCTGTGGCCCTTTGGAGCATCATACTGAAGAAGAGCGTGAAAGGAGCTGGTGGAAGAACACAGCCTTGTTTCACTCCACTGGTTATTTGAAAAGGCTCAGAGAGCG
>VYXB01006872.1:244-44972 GCA_013397135.1 Pachyramphus minor | reverse complement strand
TATGTGACCAATACGTCTGTTCTTGAACAGGCTGCAGTCACAAGTATCGAGGCCACGCTGCTGAGAACACAGCTGCGTTGGGCAGGGCACGTCTCCAGGATGAAGGACCACTGCCTCCCTAAGATCGTGCTCTATGGTGAACTTGCCACTGGCTGCCGCAAGAGAGGAGCCCCGAAAAGGAGATACAAGGACTCCTGAAACAATCTCTCAGCCTTGGCTACATTGATCATCACCATTGGTCTACTCTGACCTCCAATCAGGAGGCCTGGAGACAAACCATCTATAATGCTGCTGCCTCCTTTGAGAACACACACAAGATCACTCTTGAGGAGAAAAGACAACGCAGAAAGAATCGCGTCCAGTCGATACTGCCTGGGGAGTCTCTCTGCTGTGCCTTTTGCAACCAGACTTGTCTGTCACGCATTGGCCTTTTCAGCCATCAGCAAGCCTGCAGCAAGCGTGGGTAGAGCCCTTCGAAATCTTTGTTTGCAAAGCCAAGCCATGATGATGATGATGATGGTGAGAATATACATTAAAAACTCCTATATTTTTCTTTGCAATTAGAGTTGAATGGCATTCCTAACCTTTGGATAGGGCAAAGTGTTTGTGTTAAGAATGAACCCATGCGCAAAAATATGTAGGTGGTGAATCTAAGCAGAAAAAAAATAAAAACTTCATGTTGAACTCTTCTCAACCTTTCCTACATTTTAAAGACTAAATTACATGTTTGAATGCTTCCATCTCAGTAGAGTGTGGAAACATTTTCTTCTTTATGATGTCTTTCTCACCAAAGACATTCGTTAAAAAGATTTAATTGTCATAGCAAAGGTTCTGGCTTTACAGAAGCTTCATGACTCTCAACAATTTCCATCATTTCTGAATGCAACAGAAAAGAAGAAAGCAGGGCTTTCCTTTTTTCTCCCAACTTCTGCCGTAAGAAAAGGAAGCATTTTCTTCCGTGCCCAAGTCTGAGACCTCACAGAGTTCTCCCCTTTAAAGAGTCAGAAAGGACTCCCACTGACTGAATGGGATTTGGCACAGGTATGTAGACCTACCCTTTCTCACAGATGCCCTTGAAGATATTTACACTTGACCTCCCTGAATTATTTAAACCTATGTTATTTGGTACTGTAAGCCAGTGTAGAAATTCACCAAAACATCTGATATCTACAGGGAAGATTTCATCAAGAAGTTTAACCACAATACATGCGTCAAGATTTTATCCCCATTTTTATTTTGACGTGATTTATCATCAGGCAGGATTTTGTTCTCCCCTCCAGCTTCCACCGAGCTGATACAATTGTTTTTCTCCATGCCATGTGGTAACAAGCACAGGGATAAATTACAGAGAACAAAAGCCCTTTTGTTGTTTAACTGACACCTCTATCATAACAAGCTGCATGTAAATCAATAACTCTCCCCTGCAGTGCAAGTGAGCAACTGGTCCATGGGGCTTTGATTTGGTGGAAATTCTCATATGGCATCAAAGGTGCAACATCATACTTCCTTCCCACTAGCAGGAGCACAGTGTGGATCAGTGTGGATTGACTACTAGGAAAAGCAGACACTCCTCAACTACAGTCACCACCTCCATATTATTTGCATAACTTTTTTGTTAGCATCCTGTTTAAGCTAGGTCAAAGACAAATGATTATTTTTAAGCTTGATTTTTATTTTATTTCAACAGATTGCTCAGTCAACCACAGATCATACACTTCAAAATCCTTTCAGATTAAAATGGGAGGGTAATACCCTCACATCTTGTATTGGTAGACTGCAAGTTACTGATGTTAAAATTAGCAATATAATAAAAACCAGGAATAAAAAAATCTGATAAAAGCTAGTTTTGCACACTTGATTTGTTTTGATTCTGTGCATACTTCTAATTATCTGTGCAGTCAATAAAATAAGACATAAGCTCTCTGCCAATCAATGGAGCAAAATGTAATATCCATTTAATTATTTTATTCTGACAAAATTAATACACCAATTTTATTAATCCAAAATGTCCCTCCTTAGAGCTAAAAAATACTGTCTAGGTATATTTCTTTTAAAAATAAGTAAAGACATCTGAATGTGTTTGTCAGCCATAGGTGGTTTTTTTTCCTGTAATTTCCTTCTTACTCTATATGACAAACCATTAAAATAATAAAACAACTATTTGTTTTAAATGCCTTGCTGCATGGAAACTGCGTGTAGCAATAATTTCTGCAGAGATAAAAACATTAATATAATGTTACTTGTCTTCAGATTTCTGTAACAAGTGTAGTGGCACTAAAGACCTACCAAGCCTGTCCCCTTCAGAGATGAATTTAAGCAGAAATTTAAAATGTGTGGATGGGCTCAAAATCTGTTTGGAGCGTGGAGACTGTGAGAAATCACCTTGTCAGTCAGTCTCACTGTTTGTCGCTTAAATGACATACATCTGCATTAAAATATACATTTTTCCTAAGTGCCAGTAATCTGTCCAAGGGGAATTAAAGACTGAAAGAAAATGCTAAAAGGTAGGATGCTGTCACTAACTGGAAACTACTTTATTGCTTTATGAACATCCATCCTTTGCTCAGGGCACAGTGTCTGGGGATTACAAGTGCTACTGATATTTGTCAAAATGTGTTTTCTCTTTTTACCTGTAGCTTTACTCTGTCTCTGTCCAAAATAATGAACCTGTTGATCCAAGTGTTTTGCTGTGATGAAGTGGTGCTTGGCAGTCATGAGGCTACTGGGGAAAGTGCTGTACACACAGAAGTGTTTTGATGAAGTCTGCTCCCAAATAGGCTATTTTTGCAATTGGAAAGAGAGTCATGACTAGGACCCCTTTCTTTCCAAACAAGTTTTTACGTCAGAAAAGAGAAAAGGGCTTTTAGAGCATTAATAAGGTTGTAATATACATCTTGGTGACCCCTACAGAGAGATGGGGTACTTTAATGGATGATTATGATCTCTTGTACATCTTCTTCTTTCACTGCCGCATTTTTTTCTTCCTCTGTGAACATGAACAACTGATTAAAACCAAAACAAAACAAAAACCCACAAAAGATGTCACATTAGAGAATAAACTGCAGTGATTTTCTCTATTACAAAGCTGCATACCTACCAGAAGAGACAAATAGAAGCCACAAAAACAGCTCTGATCACTGATGTCATTTAATAAATCTTCCTTTTATCTGTCTGAGGATTTACCTAAGACTTGAGTGACTTGAATGTGGGTGAGCAGGACAGGCTGAGTAAAGGAAGACAACAATACAAAACTAGGATACAAAACTAGGATAGAAAACTTTATGCTTCTTTCTTTACACTTTTCTTTTAATCACATATGAATTCAGCACTTTATTTCAGCTAATTTAGCTTTTTGAGCATAATTTGAAAAGATTTATAGGGTGGTAATAGATGTAAGCGGAATCACTGTTTTAGCAATATTGGTTTCTTGATGATTAAATGATAACACAGCAACAAAAAAAAGTATCTTCACCCCTCGAAGTTTAATAACTGCAAATAGAACATCAAGACAGAAGAAGGGTAGGCCTCGGTACATCAAAAACAAAAGCTTGGTTTCCGAGTTGAAGTCAAATATGCCACTTAATACAGTTCAATTTATACTTGAGACCTCAAAAAATCATACACTCCACTTTCATTTTCAAAAGCATGTATTTAAATAGATGTATTTAAAAGAAAAAGAAATGCACTGACTCAGGTTACTGTAAATCTAGAAGCTAAAATTTATATGTGTTTATCTAACACTGTGGTCAATAGAAAAAAATTATTCATTTGATCAATTTGCAGCTTTAGAATTTGTTTTACTACAGATTCAACTAGGTTCAGATGTTTGTAAACTATCAGGTTGTTTACATTTGGCATACACATGCGAGAACCCAACGGAAACTTCATTCACACATCNCCAGTTCTCAGCTACCTTATCTAACCACAACATCCCATTATCCTAAACTCTATTTTTCTCTACTGGCCTTCAGTTACAGAACTTTCTCAAAACTACTTCTAGTTATTTTTCTCTAGCAGGTACACTTTATTGTGAGAACTCTAATTTCTAACCACTGCTTCTCAAACTATCTAACAACTATTCTAGCATTTTAATTCTAACTTTCTACTTTAACCTATTAGCAACTGATCTATAGAAGTTTCGGCCCAAAATGTCCCTACAGATGTTTACAATACAGACATCTGTAGCTGGTCAAAATGATCCTGTTCTGTGGGTATTTCTATACCAATAGATATCACAGGTAGAGAAGGAGCAATTTTGGGATTTGGTCACTTTTCATCCATGTTCCATCATGCTGTGCCTGCTGGTCTTGTGCCAGAAACCACACCTGATCCCAGTTTATTTAGCAGCAAATAGTCTACAAAACCATTTAGAGTGTTGAATGACGATCTAATGTGTTTGATTTCAAAACCAGATATCCAAAGTAGTGAATACAGAGATGGCAAGATAACAGAGTTAGGAAAGAGTAAAACTAGTTGACATTCTGGTTAAACAGGTATTTTCTTTGGTTGCTTGCCCAGAAATATTGAATTGTCTCAATTGCATTACTAGTACTGGCACACAAATTGGAAAACCTTAAAGAGAAGGAACCAGCTATAAGTGATGGAAAAAGACAAGATATTTTACAACATTATCACAGCACTTGAGAACAGAGGATAGTAATCAACAACTGCAGAACACAAGATGTCATTTTTAAGGAGACGAGAAAAAGTTAACATGGTTATAAAGTTTAAAACCACACAGAAACTCCATTTCCTTCAAATTGTCAGCAGCCATCTACGTGTTTCCCTATTACTAATGAATTGCTGACCCACTGCTGAGGCAGCTTGCCATGGATACAGCAAGAATCATAAGATAAAGATCCCAGGTTTATTGCAAATTTGAGAGAAGACACAAAGGACCGTGCTTGCACTGTAACAAGCTTAATTTTGTGAGGAGGGGCGCATTCTGATTTGATTTGCATAACTGAAAGTAGAAAGCAGGAATGGAATGAAACATTTTAGCAGGACTAGCTAATAATGATTCTAGAAGTAATGTCAGCAGGGATTTAGAACCTTCGTGCTAACAGTGCAATTTCTCATCAGAAATTCAGTGGATGACCCTAGGAGACAATATTCTTCCAGGTCAAGCTCCTCCATGAAGGAGGTCTGCTCTTGCTGTAAGAACATCTTTAAAGAAAAGAATATATAAACCAAAACAAACAAAACCCAAAGCAAACCTAAAGAATAAAAAATCACCACCCCCAAGAACAACTGGTGAAAAACAACAACAACAAAAACAACAGGTAAACTCATATAAACTGAAATTCAAGAAAAGAACAAATAATACACAAAGAAAAAATAGAAAATTCAAAAAAAGTTAATTAGCTTCAGAGCTGATGCAGGCACAAATATCTCTCTGAAGATGACCATCCTATAAGCAATGAATTTTTTACCTGTGCGCATATTTGGCAACTACCTATATACACTGAATCCCTCACTTTTATTTAAGCATTTATTTTTAGACAAGCCAATTTCAATACAATACTTGAAATCTCAATGCTGTGAGATCTGATTTTTTCCCCTTGTAGCTGTTGGCATCTGCTGACTTCAGAATTGAATGTACTGTGAAGAGAATGCATATGTCAAACGTGCTAAAATTATGTTAAGCAAGAAGGAAAAGGGTTTTTTTTACAGAAATGAGACATGTATAGTTTTCAAGGACCGTGTGCAGCCCAGGAAGATAACTGCTGTTTCTGGGTTAACTTTGTAATCAGCTGACATTTCTGAAGTTTAGAAATTATAAGGTTTTACTTAGCACTTATGAGCTAAGATAAAAAGAAGAAAAGATGAAATACAGATGTAAATAATTTAGGTAGCCAACTCAGTTATAGTTTCTGGAAATTTTCTACTCCATTAGAATGCTCAAAGCCTCAAAGCAGCCATCTGCAGTGCATACTACAATTTGGACTGATCAGAGATTAAAGGTAAAGAAGTAAAGAACTTCAGTAAACTCCTGATAATAATAGGCCAAATATGCTGAGAATGTAAACAAATTAAATTCCATTAATGGTCCATTAGTGGGCATAATTATTAACAGTTTCATATTTAAGTGGTTTACTGTTATTAAGTTAACAATCTAGGGGTAACTATGTAAATTAAAATAGCAGCATTTACATTGACATGCCATCTACTACAAATAACAAATATTATCCAATGCCAGTAACTCCTCTGCTGGGAGAAAAAAGTCCTATCTTAACAGCAGAAGAAAATTGCTGACCTTCCCACACTGTTTCTTAAAATTGCTTGCGTGGTCAATTTTTTTTTTATCATAATATGAACATATAAGAAAACATTCATGGGGTTCTGTAATGACAATTCCACTACTGCTTATTAGTAGTTAACAGGATTCCAACAGTCAAGATGAATTATAATTCACCCATAATTTCAAAAATTCACCCACCCAAACTTGCAATAGCTGGAGCTGGCCAAAGAAACTGCAGGAGAACTTTGTCCCATCAGAACACGCTATTCTACCAACTCGAAGAGTACTTTGTGATCTGAGGTGATTTCAGGAGAATTTAAGTCTAGGACATTTAGGAAATGAAATGGAGGCAATATGAAATCTTTTCTGTAGAAACATTTTAATAGTGCCTCTCTTTTTGAGACTCCTCTTTTCAAATAAGTTTTCACTTAGATATTTTTTTAATGACAAGTAGATCAAAAAGGAAACTTAAATTAGAAATAAAATGGTTTCAACTGAACACTTCTGAAGTAAAAAAAAGATTTTCTTTGGGAAAATTAAAAAAGGTGTTATGGTACAGATGCGTTTAAACTAGAAGAAAGCATTTGGTATGTACAAATTTCTTTCATGAATTTAATTTCTACCTCCCACAGACATCCCCTTCTGAACAGGGCCATTCTTTGTAAAAGGGTTTTCTTTTTTTCACTGTGTGAACACCTTTTCACTTATTTCTCTACCTGAGACTTTCAAAGCCTCTCCCCATGACCTTATTATCTTGTTCATCTCTTGAGAAGAGAGAAAACTGCCAAACAAAGTTTCTTATTCTTGGTTATAACCTTCACTCTGAAAACTCTGTGGCAAACACAACCACCAGCCCTGACTAACTGATTCTTCCCTCTCCATCCATGAAGGGACGATTTCCCATCCCAAGGGAAAGTTTAGACCATTGAGATACAACTTTACAGCAAAACACCTCCTATCACTGCCAAGATCATTGGGCTTCTCTGGAGACCTTCTGTATTAAGTGACTAAAGCTCTTTTAGTGCTGCATTAAATTAGCTCTGCATTGCAATAGAACTCTTATGGCTGACTCTATAACACCCAAGTTAATTTTAAATGGATTCATTGTTATAAGTGCAATCACATTGCATAACAAGAAGTAGAGATGGACATGACACTCTTAAAAATAAATAATGTCCATTAAAACTTAAGCATGGTTAGTTCATGGTCCTTTAAAGCTATTTTTCCATATCTGTAGATTTTCGCAAATCCACATCACTCAGGTACATGAATATTTGAAGCAGATCAACAGCCTTACCATCCACAAATCCTTAGCAATGGTTTGACCTACCTTTTTTTTCCTTTCTTTTTTATCTTCCAAAAGCTATTATAAATTGTTTTTTCATGGTTTTGGGCCTCCTTCTACAACAGCTGTCCTGTTTAAATTTATAAAGTGCACGACTCCACCTCGGACAACAAAATCCATTTTTCCTGTTATGTCAACCAGGCAAACACTGCCACACTAAAATACCACTCTAGGATTAGGATAAGGATTTTGCAAGTGTTAGATTACCTCTACTGTGTGTAATTTCTTAAATGCTGTATTTCAGAGGTGAATGACAAATGCAAATACTTTTCTTTTGTCTCCTCAGTACATATTTATCCTAAATTTTATATCAAAGTCAGGATGTCCTTAAGAGGTAGAGGTTTATACATATAAGTACAGAATCTCTATGAATTATCTGAAAACTTCTCCTTTGTTATGTCAATGCAGTTTTCTGTCTGCATCATGAGAACACTGCAGGGATTGTCTAGTTTCCTTGTGAGAACTGTGCTCACTTTAAATGAGAAAGCTGTGCCCTTCGTGTAAGATTGCTACTGTTCTTTCCCAGGTATAGCTTCACTCATAATTCAGAGTTAAATCTCTGTTGTCATATGATAATGATCTAATACAATGACACTTTCTTCCTTTTCTAGGTATCCTTCACAGGCCAAATTAAGAAAAAGATATATATCTTTCAACTCTGTGCTCTAAGTTTCTCCAATCCTGGCAATTTAGAGCATGATAAGTGTTATAATGTAAGAATTGGAAGAGAGTAGTTTTCATCTGTTAAATTATGTTGGTGTAAATGTATAGAGTAAATAACCTTGCTTTTTAAATGCTTACATGCAAAAAAGAGTAACCTTTTTGTTTTCAAATTTGAAAAGGATTGTTTTAATGACACTGAATTGTCTTCAGTAGTAAATTATTCAAAACTTATCCTTCTTTGTGAATATCTCTTAGTTTAGTTAAAATACAAAGTGAAAAATTTTTGCTAGAAACTTGCAAAAATAAACCATATATTCAAACACTGTCATATTTAAATCAACTCCATAGCAGGCTCCATAAACCACAGAGATAAAGTTAATAATTAGTTTTTCATCTCAGTTTCTAGAAATAGCCCTTCCAAGGAGCTGGCTGTTCTGAATACTACACTGGCTGTGATTCAAAAGTCTGATTTGTAGTAATTTATCCAAGCTGTTTTGCTCCTACCTGTGTTTTCATGCAGATGTAATTGCCAGGCTGGTCAACTGATGCCTCAGAACAGAAAACAGAGGAAATTAGTTTAACTGCTATCGCAGATAATAAGAAGTAAATTCTTCATTTCAAGATTTTACTAAATAATGTAGCAGCAGGTCCACTGATTTTTCCCCATTTTCTTGTCATTTACTCTTTGACACCTTTTAAATTAAATCTGTAAACATATTTGTGCTAAACTGCTGCTGCATGAATTCCTCAACAAACACAGTATAACTCTCAATATTCCAACCTACTTATTTTACAGATTTATAAACATCAGAAAGTAAAAATAAGCAATACCTCCAAGTCAAAATAATAACCCAGTTCCATCTTGCTATAATTTGCTATTCAGTAAAGAAAATTTTAAAGAATTTTGCCCTATTTTTTAAATTCCATTATGCCAATACATACCTTCATTTAAAGAGAACTTAATTATTCTGGAGCTACATTTTGAAGAGTTTCTTCATTCTAGACTCACACAGTCTTTTTATCTTCCTATGTGGCCTTATTCTCAGTCCTAAAAGACAATCATAATACACTGTTTATTTTTAATAGATGGAGGAAACAATTAGGTTTTCCAGGCTGCACAACTGGTGCATAGAGTTAAGAAGTTTCCCACTGGCCACAGACATAATACAATGCTAACAGTGAAGAAAAGCACGTCATACAGTTCCACTTTGAAGAGTTTGGACTTGAAAGTTGTTGAATGTCTCACAACATATATTTACTTTCAAAGATTTATTCTAAAACTCTAACCTGTACCCTCAGAGATTAAACATTGGTTTCAAAGAGAAATGAGAGTATTCAGTTAAATGAAGGGTAACTAGAAAGCACTTTGCAGGCCTAAAAAAAAATAAAATAAATAAATTTTAGCAAATATTTTTTATATTTTTATTGTCTGCCTCAGATAAGAAAGGCTTGGGTATTTGGGTCTTTTATAAACCTGTTTCCTTGGCTCAGTGTAGCACCACCCATTACATTTTTGGATACAGCTTGAATGTCATTTTTTATTTATTTTATGAGTAGATGGGATAGTAATAAAATAAGTAATTTCCTTCTTTTTAGTGAGGAATAGTGTCAGTGAAACCTTATACTCTTGTAAATAATCCCTTAAGCATTCTTTATGGTTTTTGCTTAGCCTCCAGTTTTAAATATTACACTCACTGGTTTCTCACTGTAAAAATTAATGTGCTTTAATCAGCCAGTGGTACATATTTGCCTGTCTTTCTTCAGGACAGAGTTGTAGAATTCTTCACACTAGAATTTCTAAAATGCTTGGGGAGCAACAGAACTGAACAGCACAAATATATCACTTTTATTCTGTCTATTGCTATTTTCACACTGTCTTTCAATACCCACTTATCTTCAACCAGACCTTTAGTGCAGAGGGCTTCTTAACTCTGCTTTGAGTATCCACTGTGTACATCAGCTATGCAGCAAGAGAAACTATTAACTTGATTATTCTGTTTCATCATCTTCCACAATAATAGTCCACACACAGTAGCTAGCACGAAGCCATTAATAAATAAATAAATAAATAAATAAATAAATAAGTAGGGTAAATAAACAGGAAAGTTTTCAGTGGTTGAAATCTTTGAGTGGTTTATGCTCAAAAACTGTAAAAACAATTCCACTTCAAAAGATCACTGTTAAAAACAAAATTAGTGGGATGGATGGATCAAAGGAGGAGATTGAACACTTCTGAGTGATTCTTTGATATTTCTCTTTTTTTCCAAACTACCTCAAGTGTGAGGTAGGCAAAATCGGAAGTTCAAATACCCAGACAATACCAGAAAAGACACAGAACTTCATTTAGATTCATTAAGTGGAATCTTTGCTACTTCTGGTCTACTTGAGCTGTCAGGATCATCAAATATTTTATTCACTTACTTTTAAATGTCTTTTCCTACATCTCTGAAAAAAAATACCAAAAAATCAACAAACCAACCAACTAACTAAAACAAAAAAAATCCAAACAAAACAAAACAAGCAAACACAAACAAACAAGGAAACTAAACAATCTAAACCAACAGATCAAAGCAATTAAACAAACCGATTAAATTTTGAGTGCTATTTGATTCTCTCAAAAAGAATCTCTCACTTCTCCAAAAATTTGGAAGCGAATTGGGATATTTAAATCAGCATTTATGAATTACAATGCAGTTTGTTTTGAAGTGCCCACTTCATTTCTTCGGGAAGGGGGCTGTAATATTCTTTATCACATCTCAGACTTCTTTTTTTTATCACATCTTAGATTTTTACTATTTTTATCTTCAGCTATAAAAATGTTTTTCATATCAGGTCACATGTGGTCTCTTGAATCACTGAGATTGCAAGAATTCAGCTGACAACACTGCAATACTTTCAGAGTAAAAACAGATGAAATACTACCATGTGTCCTTTAATAATTTTCCTCATGTATCCACCTAGTATTCTAATTATAATTAGAAGTGAAAGATATAAACCTACAAGAGTAGGTATATTCATGGAAGGCATGTTCTTCAGGTTTTTTAAATGATCCTGTATTCTTCTTAGGAAGCCCTTTAACTACCTATGACAGACTAAGATCAGAATTTTTTCTCCCATTTGATTCTCTCCTTTCTCTGAAATGGAAATGGACCTAGCTGAAAATACGTCCTGAAAGGGAATCTTGGATTTCATCCACCAGATATTTCCTCATATTCTTAAGCTTTTTTTTTTCTTACATTTTATTCACAAGGTGGGAATGGGAGTCAAGAGGGGAAATAAAGTTTGAACACTACAGTTCACTTGTCTAACTTCAGTAAAAACATATATGCGGAGTAAACTGCTTCTTATAATTCGTATCATTTGCTTACGTATTCCCTAAAAACTATCTACATATAATTATACAAGGAACAATAAGAGCAAAAAAAGGCTACCTCACTCCTCTCAGTAAATATTTTTGTTTGTTTGCCTCTTTTAGGGTGGGGGAGGGAGTGTTTAAGAAAAGCTCCTCTAGATTGAGGCTTTTGTTTGTTTATTTAAGATGTCATTTCAATGGATTGCTATGTTTTATGTCTCCCTTCCTAATTGCTCCCTTAAGAGAGGAACAAGAGACATAGTTTAAGGAAGTCTTGTCAGTAGTATTAAGAAGCCACTTAGCATATGGAAGTTATACTCTTCAGTATAACTATTTTCTGTATTATCTCCATAGCATCTTTATTTCTGTCAAATGAAGTACATCTGGAATGTTTAGTGTTACATTAAAGACAATAAATGGAAATCGCAGACATTGCCAAAAGAAAATGTAAATTTCGTTACTACATATGGAAAACATCGAAGTGCTAAACCAAAAGAAATTAACACTCCCTGAAATAATATACTAATCATTGTTCTTTCAGATTTATTCATTTTACTTTAACTGTCTTGGAGGAATTTCATTATCCAAAATACATGAAAAAGTAACAATTAAATTTGCCCAAGTCTTCTAAGAAATTATTCTACAAATTAAAATAGTATTGCATTTCTTGACTTTGGCTTTGTGGGTAGAATTATTCCAATACTGGGTGAAGTAGAACACTAACTGCAACTCTAAGACTTAATGATTCTAATCTTATTATCTCTTGTTGTTCCATACCATTACAACCTACTAGTCTTAAAATTGCTTCCAAAATCTGAATATTGATTTCCAACTCAAGTGGTAGAGCTTTTGCTTCTTGCTCTGATTTTCTCAAATTCAAACTGGTCTGTGTCAAACAAAATATTAGCACACATTGCATAACTTTCTTCTTTTTAACTTTCACAGTATTCCTTTTGACACACATCAATATGGAAGATTTTCAAGTTTTGTTTATTTAGAAAAGATAACGTTTAGAGTATCACAGGGCAACATTTCCCATTCTATGACTTTTAATATGTTCCACAACATGTAAGTCATTCCTTGATAGATTAACTAAGTGCTTCATTTTGAAAAGGAAAATCCATTCTCACTCAGAGAATATTTTTACTGCATTCTTCTTATGTTCTTCAAAATAAACCATACATACTTATAGAGGTTGAATATTTATATTATTTCACTTGACTAAACATGTCATTATTTATTATTTCACATACAAGTTATGGTTATTGTTTTATCTGATTTTCTGTTTTCCATTCAATTAAATAGAAATTTGTGCCTTGCTTTCAACACAAAGGTGTAACAAAACATTCTTACAGACTTTCACCTGACACAGGCTATGTAACTGTTTAACCCACTTTGTAATAACTGAAGGTTTTCCAGAGGTGTGAGATCCTGGATCTGAATCTCACTGAATTATTGCTATGGGTCAGAACCAACTCACTGTGAGTGTGTGTGTGCATGTAGGGAAGGGCTGGACCTGCAGGGCCATGGCAAGGCTGGCACATCATGTCTTTGCTGAGGGCACAGGGCAGAGCTGAAGGCAAGACCTGCCGCCCCCGCAGAGCACAGGGCAGAGCTGCAGGCCCTGCAGCCGGGCTGAGTCAGGGCAGAGCTGCCTGGTAGCCCCCCCACACCACAGCCCTGCAGCCTGTGACTGGTTATAACACAACTCACTCTGGCCTGGAAGGCACTGCCTGGATATCCTACCTGGGAGGGAAAACTGAACTCTATAAATACACGAGACTCCATGCAATCTCCCTGTCTCTCTCTTCTCCCTCTCCAGCTGGCACCATGTGAATCATCGACTCTTGTCGGTAACTGTTCTCCTCTCCTTTCTCTCTTTCCTTCTCTCTTTCTAATATATTTTTTTATTTCTTTTAATCTATTTTCTTTTACTGTTTTCCTTCTCCTGTGGTTAACTTAAAACCAAAGAATTGGGTTCTACTAAAACTAATATATTGATTGGTATTAGTGGGTGTTTCCTGTGGAATGGGTAAAAACCTTTTGCCAAAATATCTTATTTTTCTCACTAATTAAAAAAATTTCTCTTAGAGAAGAGTGTGTGACTCTTTCTCTGGCTGCTAATTAGAGGTTATAATGAACCAAAAGGTTTTTAAAAAATCTTAAATAAAATGTAACCGATCTGAGCTGCTTATCCAGAGTTTAACAACAGATCAGTTTGCAGTTATTTCGTATTTTTTTGGTAGTGGATTTAGAATCCTGAAATATCAGAGGTTTGCCTATTTTATTGACCATTATAATTTGTAATCCAAATAAATGTTAATATTTAGGGTCATCTCACAGGTATATTTTAACAAGTGCATCTGGTTTTGATTTCTGCCTGAATACATTTTAAAACTTGTTTGAGGGTTTTGGGTTTTTTTCACTTAACTATATATTTTTAAAAAATTCCTTTCCTTCGTTTGTCTTTTAGAGAAAATTTGGAAAATATTTCAAGACTTCTCATTACTAGGACTTGTACATGGCATGGGGTGATTCTGTCCTTTGAAAGACAACCTTACTCGTGACAACATATGATGCAACATATTTTCATACAAAATTATGATATTTTTATATATTTATTCTGTCATGTATAATGTTAAAAACATATGCCAATATAATTTCTCCTGTGTCAAAAATACAATAATGTGCCAGAAAAAGATAAAATATCAGAACTAATGTCCAAATTTATTCCAACCAAGTTAAAGTCTGTTTATAAAAGAGAATAATGACAGATTCATATACTAGCAGAAGATTAAATTGCTAGTGTAGCTGTATAAATCTTAGAAAGTTATTTTACAAATAAACACATTCATCTTTCACAATAGAAAATGAGAGAATGAAAAAATATCATTCACAGGAAATGTCCTTTTGGGAGAAAAGGACTAGACCTCAGTAAATCTTTGAGACTTGCAATCACTCAAAAATCTAAGGATATTTTTAGACTTCCCAGTATATACCAAAACAAGTTGCGTACAAACCTTCATGCAAATACTTTTAAGTTTTGTGGACTGGAAATATGATGTGGATGAAATATTAAGTGGATGAAAAGACAGATTTTTTAACTATAACTGCAAATTTCTTTTTATTACCTGCTAATTGACGTAGAAACATAAAAACTGGGCAGTGAAAATAATACTCAAGTAATGACTCAAATTCACACAAGAATTTCTTGAAACATTTTAGCAGATCTGTCCATCAATTTATTTCTTTAATTGCTAATACAATGACAATAAATACAGTCCTAAGAACCGCGAAGAAGTGTCATGTCATAAATTGAAAACATCACAGTAATTTGTATGCTGTGTGATGCTGTGTGGTTTTCTATTTTTATTTCTTAATGTGCCAAGAAAGCTTAGGGACTTCTTTTTGTGGTTGCTGTCCTTATTCTCCCAAATGAAGGGAATATTAAACATGGAGAGTACAAAGCCAACGTTGAACAGGCCAGTGACTTCTCACAACAGTAGTATTTAATCTCAAATCCTGTCCAGCTCACAAACTCATGATTAAAGCCTCAACCACTTGAATACCAGTACCATTTGCTCTGCTCCAATATGTTTTAATTAGAAAATTAGCCTTTTATGTTTTACCTTTCCTCATGATTAACTCTGTTCCGTCTTTGGTTACAGTTTCAGGAGTGCAGTAGGAAGAGACTATGTGGGTTAAAACTACCTACATACAGTCAAGGTTAAGGTGCTGAATTTTTTATTGACCTTCAGCCAGGTTGGGTGGTTTCATTTACTTATTTCAGTTATCTGTTTTGGAATATGTTTGTTGAAAAGAATAAAATTGAATGCCCCAAACTAACTTCTCCTCTATGATACCCTTGTCCATAAATTGCTCATAGTTTACTCTCCAGATTTAGGTCTAAATCAGCAAACATGAAAGCTGGACTTAATATTCTATTTGTTTATGTTCTCAGCCAATGGACTCAACATTACTCTTTAAGATTTGTTTCTGATTCTTACTCTGCCCTGACAATTCCCACATCTGTGATGTTCATTTCATTACTTACAAGTGTTGTTCTGTAACAAAGGACAAACATTCCTTGCTGCATATTAGTGCTCACTCCCATCTGTGAATACTTTACTTAGCCATGATTTGAATAGTAAGACACAAATCCGTTCAGGCTTTGCCAAGGGTTATTTTTAGCTTTCCTCTACTCTCAGTTTTCTGCCAGGTGTATGTGACTAGAATATAGCCAGAGTACGATTTATGTAGCAAATAGCAAGTGTGATTTAGGAATGAAGACCCCATTATTATGTTATCAGCGATGGACTCTGCAGTCATATAAATCTCATCACAAGAGCCAATAGAAGACATAATGGGAATATGGCTATCCTAACTATTATGCCATTAAAATACAGGAGAGCAGGATCACTAGTGAAGAGATATTTTCTTTTGTGGAGATATTGTGGAATAAATCCATCTTTTACATATAAAAAACAAAACTCATACCAGATAAATCATTTTTTCAACTAAACAGGACTAGGATTTCAATAATCAAATTATCTTACAGCTCTTCCCTGGCAGTTGTATCATGGAAATAAGTTACATTAGATGTTAATAACATCTACTTGGATACCTCAGATGAGACTTAGACTTTTGGTGAGAAAATCCAAGAGAACTGGCACTGTCAGTGCACTATGCAACAGTATGCAGTATGCAACAAACTTCTCAGCTTGAGGAGGGGAATAACTTTATTATTTAGTGCAAGAATTAACAAAAAATTTCTTCTTTCAAGTATCGAGAGCTGCAATAGTGACTTTTTCTTAATTAGAATAAAAAAATTATTTACTAATGTGTACATGTAAATTTCCTCAAAGATCATCTGACCTTTCTTCTGCCATAAGAGAAACAACTGTGTAGGTATCTTTTATTCTTTTCCCTTTTATCTTCTCTTTACAGTAGAGAAAATTAATTCAGTAACAGAATTTCCCTCCCTCTCCCTTCAGTGCTTCTCTAATATCAACTGCAGAGATTTCACGCACACAGCTTGGTAGTTTTCAGCTTTTGGCACTGTAAAAATAAGACAGCTCTGTACCCTGCTGCTGATTTATGCAGGCAAACACTATACATTCCCTCAACATGGATTAAAGGGTGTGCAAGGCTCTTTGATGGGAAAGTTCAAAAGCAAAATAAGTTTAATATATCTTCTTCACCTGATAAACTAGTACACTTGCTCAGGCTAAATGGTTTAAATATGCTGATTTGTCAGAAGCTTAGAACTTGAAGAGAAACCGTATTATGAGAGTAAAACCAGGTTTTATATATAGTATTTTCCAATATGCTAGGCAGTTGTGAACTAATGAATCATCTTTGATGCTATACAACTAATTAGCAACCAGCAGGAGTGAAGTTTTTGCAAATCAGAAAGGTCCTTGTGTCATTTCTCAAGAAAATATGCAAGTAAAACTTATAAATCTTTCAGATCTGTTTAGATAACACTGAACTGTGTATAAACTAGAGGTTTGCCTGTTTCTTAGGGGTTTTCCTGCTTTCAGTGGTCCTTGTGGTACGTGTCCTAAACAAATGCTTTCCAAGCTCATTTGATTTTTTTTGTTATTAAATACCACGTTACACAATTCATCTAAGCAGCAGTGAAATGAATATGTAAGATATCTTCAAGTTTTCATAAGACACTTAAAAGTCTGTCACCATTTCTGCTAGTTCATAAATTAACATGATTTTCAGTATTCCCAGGATATGGACATTTTGACATTTCTTATCCAGTTAATCATAAATCCCATTTCCAAAGTGCAGTCCTTGTAATTACATTATAGTGCAGAGATTATGTTAAAGTCATAGTTACTGATCATTACAAAAATAGAATCATAGAATGATGTAGGCTGGCAGGAACCTTAAAGATTACCTTCTCCATAAGAAGGGACATCACCTTTCTTAGGTGAACAGGCTGCATATAGTAGCACATAATCAAATAATGGAGGATTCCATATGTTCTGTTTTTACCATTTGAATTAATCTTCTTCCACTGTTCTGATTTATTTCAAAGAAAGGCAAAAATGTGAATAATGGAACAGGTGAGATCAAGAAGAAACAAATGAGATTTTAGAAGCACATTATCTGTTAAAAAACAATTTTCAACTGGACAGTCTGAAAATACAGCTCTTTAATTTTAAAACTTTGTGAAAACTGCAGTCAGACATAAAATTCTGGAATAATTGGTAAATCAAAATGCATAGAATAGGTTCAATCTTGTAATTTCAGCGTATTTTACCCAAATATAAAGCTCTTCAGTATTTTATAAAAATTACTAAGGCACTTTGTTATTGTCTCTTTTCGTGTATGAGTCAACTGATGGTCAGAGAGGAGAATGAGCAGAATATTTCAGTGGAGCCTCCCTTTTAATGACTGCAATCACCCAATAAAACTTAGAGAAGTATTTAATTTGCAGCAGCTTGGCTTTAGAATGGAGTTTCCCAGTGTCGTGTGCATGGAAACTCCATCACCCACAGTTCTTTCATCCCATCTAAATTCTGACTGAAACTAACACACCTGAAAGACACAAAAAGGGTTTGTGTAAGTCAGAAAGTCAGAAAACAATTTCTGTGAGACCTCAAGGCTAAGGTATTTTTTTTAGAAGAAAATTGTCAAAAACCAAAAGTAACTGGTATGCAAATTTGTTTAAGACATGGTTCTAATTAATGAAGACTTTGCTATGGAAGTTCAGCTCAGCTGGATCAGATGCTTTTTTCATGGAAATTAAATGCAAGCATAATGATTCAACTCTGAAACATAGAGTGGGTTTTCCCAGCAAGATACCAAGATACATAAAGCAAGTGTCCTGAAAAATAACCTACTGCAACCATGTTCTTAATAAGAATCAATAATTTCATATTTGCTTAATATATGCTATAAAAATCCTCCTCGCACAAAGCACTAGACTTATTAAGTCCATTCTATTTGTAGGCACTTATTCATTAGGAAAAACATTGTCCTAATAAATCATCAAACATATTTGGCAAAAGCCTAAGCACAGAAATGTGTTTTTTAATCTCATTCTTTTCCATAACTTTGGAAAAAGAAGATTTTACACCTGTCCTATGTTTGATATTGATTACATGATACTTCTGTATATAATGTCTGCAGAAAAATCTCAATATCCAGTTGAAATCAGGGAAGAAACATAAAATAAAATAGATTTTTTTGAAAAAAGTCCTTATAAAAATAACAGTTTAAGTGGGGGATGGGGAATATGTGTATATGCCAGGGAAAACAAACTGTCAGGATATGGAACTCCATTACAAACTCTGGTTGCTCTAAGCATTTTGAGAGTCAACAGCTGTAAGAAACAAGATATAAATGCATGTAATCCACATATAGCATATTACAGCAACATTATTGTAACAAGAGTTGGGAACCTGTTTAAAATTACAAAGCATCAACTGAACATAAGGATGGCCTAAATAGTGCTTTCCTTCCCTCCACAGACAGTAGAGAAAGTGAAATAGTGAAATAAGATATGGTACTGAACATAAAAACTGAGACATGGCGACCTTGAGAAAGTAATCTATAACACAATCACAGTAAGCACAAATCTATGTATCATGAGAGATAAATAAAAGAACAGCAACAATAAAATGAGTTTTAGATCCCCATTTATTTTTGATTTGTAGATAAAGTTTATGAAATAGGTCTTCAGGCTTTCCTGGGTAAATTGCAAGAAATGCTATTAAGCCACTGAAATAGTTTAAGGGCTGGGGAATAGACTGAAATTCACATGTGGGATCACATTTATATTCAAAGTTCAGGTACTTCATCTTCCCACGTTGAAATTTTAGCCTATTTCCTTCACTTGAAATGGTCTCAAAAGCATTTGCTGCAACCACTGCAGCTTTCAAATCTATTGGATGATTTACGTGGTCCTACACAATTTCTGACATGTGATGGGAGGTGAGGACATGAAGACTTTTGTTAAGTGAAAGTTTTTTCAAGAGATTTTCCTGTAGAGCAGAAAAATGGTAAAAGAAGAAATGTACATGAGAGGATGCAGAGAGAATTTGGATGCATTGATCCTCTGTCCAGGGCTATCTACTGATGCCAGTGACCAGAGCATCCCCATTAGCCCAATCCTTCAGGCAAGCAGCAAAAATGCAAAGCTGTGAATTAGTTTCTCTTGGTTTTCACCATACTTTCCTTTTTCTATCTGTTTTTACCAATCCTGTATTATCTAGTTATATTGAACACATCATTTTCATATGCAAATCCTAAATAAATATGCATGAAGCTATGCTTTTCCTTGTATCCAATCTGAAATATTAAAATTTTTGTTGGTAATAAAACATTATGGAAATCTTACAGATAAACTATTTTAGTGAGTCTCAAACTACTGTAATTCTGCTACATTAAGATATATATCTTAATGTATGTCCATCTAAATGTCACTTCTGAATGGTTTGAAATTATTCCTATCCATCAGTTTTTGTACACTTAACAGCAATTTCAAATAAGTATTTTCACAGCAAACACTCTTTTGTATCATAACCCCCCACCACCATACTTCTATGTATTATATGGTATTTGAAAATAAAGCTTGCTGGTACGTTCTGGAATACTTAAAAATTCTTTTTGTCAACTGCCGTGAAACAGTTTACTTAAAAAACAAATTTTTATAATATTTATGTCTGCATTTTAATTCTTCCACTGATAGCTACCAGGTCATTAATTTAAATTATAATGAATGAACAGCAGTGAATTCATAAATTCATGTGCGTTATGCTTTTTTTTTTCCTTTAAAAAAGACAATAGTAAGGTTAAATTTGATTGTTAAACAACATTGTTTTCTATTTCACTCAAAGCACAGGAGAAGAGAGGAGCCACAGAGTCTTCTAAGAAAGCTATTTTTGCTCCGTGGTTCATTCACAGATTCAGCTGTGACAGATGACTGCCAGAATATGTAAGGTTTGGGGGTTTTTTTGTTTAGCAAGAAATTGTTAATTCTTTGAATCAGGCATTTGTTCACCAGTCATAACCCCCTTTTATAGTACACAGATCCCTCAAAACCACACACAACAGTCATAAAAAATAAAGATGCCCTTGCATGTTGTGCAGTGCATGGCAGAAAACATCTGTGCTATTAGATATATGGACTATCACAGAACAGCTTAAAGGGAGAGGGTCAAGAAAGAAACCAAGAGTTCTACATTGGGTCAAGTTATTGACATGACTGAGTTTACCAGCAAATAAAAAGGGGGAAAACAACAAGCTGTGAGTCTTCATCAGTACAACAGCCAAAGTTTGACTCAGCTTCAGCCTGTTTTTACCAAGTCCTTTAAGCTGATAAAGCATCTTGAGTGACAGAAGCTATTGACTTCACAGAGGAAAAATTAGCAGAGTGCAATTTACTCTCTGTGCAAGTGTCCATGTGTGCAAGAATAGCCACAGAGTTTCTTAAAAACTCATGTTTCAGGAAAATGTCCATTGAGAGGAATACATTTGCAGGTTCTAAGAAAACAAACCTAACATTTCATAGGACAGGTTAATCAAAACTAGCGCTTTTATCTTTGATTTTTTAAGGATTTTTTCCCAAGGTGATACTCCCCCTTGAGTAAATACATCACAGAAGAGTAGAAACCACAACACAGCTCAGCTTTCTGTGCACACTTGCGTACCAAGGTGCATAGATCTGGTCTTAGAGAACAAATACATCCATTTTGAAAAATCTTAAACGGTTATTTTAGAGAAATACTTTAAATACACATTTTAATAATATTTAATTTTCCATGTATACTTAACAGTAGATCCCTCAGTGAAGGCTCCTCTGTAGTCAAGAGAAAACAACAGCTCAGCTCACCTGTATATATGTACCTGCACTGCCTGGTCACAAGGGATATCAAGATAAATGTACAGTTAACTGCACAGGTAAAGATAGATTGAAAATAAGAGAGTTACGATGATGATAAATTGTACCACTGAAATCTCTAATGACTGTGGAGCAAAAACAATTTACTTTTCTATTAAAAACATCCATGTTTTATCTTCTGAAAAGTAAATTAGGAGAAAAAATTTAAGTTTCTCAGAAACTTCTGCTATGGAAATACAGTTGCATTATATGAAAAAAACTGTTGCAATTTCAATGTTAATATGCACTACTCTTAGAAAAAAAGAGGTAAAAGAGACCTTTCCATGGCAGAAGACTGTACCGAAACATGTAAGAAATACATAGAGATTCTTATGCCTTTCTCTTTCCTGGTTTTTAAAACAGGAAAAATGGTCAAGCTAAACAAAGATCACAAATTCCTTCATCTTCCATCTATTTTCCCACTTCTGACAAAACTTCAAGATATTTTGTGCACAAAGTATTATAAAAGCTTTTTTAATGGAATACGGTTATTCTGAAGAGTAACCAGTGAGCATTGAAGATGCCAAGCACTTTAGAGGCGGCCTGCTACAAAGGTAGAAGAAGCTACTTATAAAATCACAGGATCATCGAATGGTTTGCATTGGAAAGGATCTTAAAGCCTGTCCAGTTCCACTCCCTGCCATGGGCAGGGACACCTTTCACTAGCCCAGCTGGCTCCAAGCCCTGTCCAACCTGGTCTTGGACACTGTAAGGGATGCAGCAGCCACAGCTTCTCTGTGAAACCTGTGCCAGGGCCTCACCACACTCATAGGGAAAAATTTATTTCTAATGTCCCATCTAACCCTACTCTCTGTCAGTTTGAAGCCATTCTTCCTTGTCCTGTCACTCCAGGGCCTTGTAAATAGTCCCTCTCCATGTTCCTTGCAGCCCCTTCAGGTCCTGGAAGGCCACAATTAGGTCACCCCAAGGCTTCTCTTCTGCAGGCTGAACAATCTCAATTCTCCCAGCCTTTCCTCACAGCAGAGCTGCTCCAGCCCTCTGATCATCTTGGTGCCTCCTCTGGACTCGCTCCAGCAGCTCCATGTCCTTGCTGTGCTGGGCCCCCAGGGCTGGAGGCAGCTCTGTAGGTGGGGTCTCACCTGAGGGGGCAGAGGGGCAGAATCCCCTGTGCCCTGCTGCCCATGCTGTGGGATCAGCCCAGGGCATGGAGGGTTTCTGGGCTGGGCCACGTCCAGCCTCTCCCCCACTGACTTCTGGCCCCCTCATGGGTTCTAAGTGCACTTTTTGGTCTTCACCTGATTAACCGTAGAATTTGTTCGGAAAGTTCGGGCAAACTGCAAAATGTACAGATTTGCCTTGGGGCAGCTTCGTTTTCATCCAATTCTAGTCATATAGGGTGACTTTATATCCTGAATAAATCCAATGTTCTATTATTGGTGATTCTATTAATTAGAATATATGTTCCTTTACTTCAGTGGGTGTTCTACAGTGATAATTGTAAGCAATTATATACTAATAAGCAATTAAACAAGCAATCTATGGTAGTACATGTTAATTTGTATTAATTGATGCCTTTGCCTCACGTGTCCACAAAGATTTATTAATAAAATATAGGTACAGATTAACATATATATTTTTTATTGCTACCATATTAATTTAAAAAAAAAAAAGGAAAAAAACATTTGAAATTGAAGTTTTGCAAATATTTCCAAGTACATGTATAAGAATATCACAATTTTGATTACAATAATACTGACTTTAAAAAAAGGACCTTTAGGTTTGTAAATCAAGCATTACAATTTTCGGAATGTTCCTCCTCTTTTTACATCTACTGAAATAAATAATCCGAACAGTCTTTAACTTGGTACTTTGTATCTTCACACTATGAAGATTTAATGGTTTATCTTTTATTAAATCCTTATTACTTACCTGCCATATAATCACTTTATTTCCCAGAACTGCTTTCCACCAGAAATTATTAACTGTGTGATTCTCACATTATTTTAAGCAGTACCTCTTCGCTTTCACTTACACTTTCCTTCATCTCTAGTAAATACAATTTTTGTAGAGATTTTGTAATCTTTTATGTTTTGTTGAAAATGTCTCTTTTTTTTTCAATTCTAAGTATTAGGTGTTAGAAATATGTCAACCTTCACCTGTTTTAAGTTGTGAAACACTGATTTGTGTTTTTCACTGCTTATTTCTACCAGCTTTTATTTTAAGGGTGTTTAACAGTTGCTAGTTCTATCTAAACAGTCAATTGAAACACCTAAATGAATTTATTATTGCTTGAATGAATTTCCAGGATATTTTCAGTATCTGTATTTCTGATTGTCTGCTGGAACAAAGGTTAGAAAAGGAGCAAGTGCTTTATATTTTTCTTTACATTTCTCCATTGTCCCTCTTTTTTGATCCTCATGCACTTTTGCAGTCTGTTTTTCCAGAAGTTTAGGGTTCTGAAGAAAAAAATTAAAAATTATTTTCTTTTCACTGAGGAGTATAATCCAGGTAATAAATGCAAATCATAGGAATAATGGCAGCAATCAAAAATACAGAAATAGGCTAAAAGAACTTGGAGATTATTAAGAACACAGTAACTGAACACATATCCAACATAGTTCACCAAAAAAAAAAAGAGAAAAGGAACCCTTTTAAAAATCTTATTAACTTTTACTTTTCTTTGTCCTTAAAGAAAATTTGAGATTCAAATATAACTTCCTAGTTAACATGGCTTTCAATCAATTCTGTTTTAATAAGTAACCTTTTCTCACAAGGGAGAACTAAGAAATTTTTCGAATTTGCTTATTTTCTTTTTTAAGAAATCTTTTCTAGTAATCACTTCAAGACTAAGAAAGGAAACTCTATACTTTCTCTCATTAAAGCAGCTTCATAACTGCATGGTGCAGAATAGCCATAGCTACATCAAATAAGAAAGGAAGGAAGCACTTAGCAAGTACAAAACAGAGACGCAAGCACTTGAAAGCAGATTTTCTCAGGCTATATCTGGTCTAATGCTTCAAAATTTTTCCACATCAGTCAAAACAAGGCTTGCATTGATTTTGAATGCTCTAAGCCGGGGTTTAAAGTTAGTTACTGGAAAAGTTTGGATCTTAGAGTCTCAACAGCCTCTATTCAAAAGAATAATGCCCCAAGTGGTAGCAAATAACAATATTTTAACCAGAAAGCTGCTATATTTGACATTGCCTATCTACACAGACACATTTGTCTGAAATAACTCTGCAGGCAATCTGGGAAATGCCACCACACGAAAGGTTAATTAAGCAGTAAGACATGACAAATCATACAATAGTGCAAATCTGTACACACCTTAGGAAGACAATGAGGTAGAAGGTAAAGCAAAATGCCACTAGTGCACCAGAGCTATTTATTTATTAGAATGAATTAATACTGAATTTAAAATAAATAAATAAATAAATAAAAAGGTGTTCAAATATTTCAAATATCCATTTGCATTTTCTAAATACAAGGGTAAAAGGTTGGAGACCTTTTGAGGACCAAACCTTTCAAAAGCATTACAGTACAATTCTGTAGGAATACACCAAGGGCTATAAGCAACAGGATCTTGAACAAAGGAACAATATATCACAGTGAAGAAGTGCTGATAGAAAATCTGCTTCAAATTAATGACAAGTTTCACTGGCTTTCCTTTCTCTTAAAACACAAGTTATCCTCTGCCCTTGCAGGTAGAACTAACTGTAGAGGTATTCACTGGAGTGACTCTGATCCAAGCCCCAGACCAGTGATGAGATGACATCAGTCGTTAACTGTGGGGAGCAAAAACCCCAAAACCCAGTGGGGTTCCTTATTTCAGACTGTAAATGAAGTTTTCCAATGCTTAACCACTTGTGACATAATGGTTTGATTCTTTTTCTCAATACAGACCTTGAATGCAACACTGGATGTAATGCACAACGTGCCTTCCTCAACTGTAAACAACCTCATGTGATGTTTTAATTTTAATTATATACTCAATTAAAATCATAGTTCAAAACGCTAGGTTTTATGCTAAGAAAATAGAATACATCAGTCAGAAAGAGCAGGCTAAATCAGAAATCATGTGATGGAGCTACTGCAGCAAAACTTTGCCAGATGCAGTTATTCTTAATGATTCTAAATTACTTCAATTTGTTTATAACTAGTTTAAAACTCATTCTCAGTGGTAATTGTATTTTATATGATTATATCCCAGCAAATAAGTATATATCAAAACTCTCTCGGTTCCAAAACAGCTGAGTTGTTGTTTGGTCACTATGTATGAACGTGCAGAAGAGAATTTATTGGGTATTTTACATATAAGTGGGAAAAAAGAGGGAATCGAAATGTCTTTGGAGCAATAGACAAATGGTGAAGACAAAAGGAGGGACTTCTGGCAACAGCTTTTTTGGGAGGTCCTGACTAAATCACATAAACACTTATTTTCCTAACTGTGCACCACAGGTAAACACTTTTTNNNCAGGTAAACACTTTTTTTCATACCTTTTTATTTTCTATATATTTGGAAAATACTTAATGAAGGAAATGATGTTTCTAGCAGACATGCAGCTATCTTCTGATATCAAAAGGGCCCTCACTGGCATTATCATGGTAGAAATAATCATCTACCTTTTGCCTTTCCCTATCTACTTTCTGTAAGCATCTCCTTCCATAGCCTATTGACCCCACAAACCATTTTAAAAATAATTTATATTTAAATGTTTACTTAATATTTGTGTTTCTTTAAAAGCGACAGATTTAGTTTCAGTTCAATACTTTTATTATATTAATACCAATATACATTTTGAGGATGAAAAATTATTTAAAACCAATCATAGATCTTTATACTAAAAATGTCAGTTGGGATGATATAACGTAATCAAAGACAGTCAGCTAAAGGTCTACAGATTATATCCAAACAGAATTTATTCAAAATAGATACGTTCTGAATTATACTCATTAATAGGAAGACTGTATTTCTAAACCCAGTGTAATACTCTTGTTCTAAGTGCATCTTCCAGTAAAATTACTTCTCTTTCTCTCTCCTAAAAATAAGGATGGGATTTTGAGAGACATGCATGTAAATACATTTGTTTTCAGAGGTTGTGTCACATTTTACTCCGAAGTCTTATCAGAAGAATACTTGAATCACTTTTGATGAACAGGAGTCTTGTTTGTGGTGCTAAGAGAAAAAATAAATACAAAAGGGAGAAAATTTTGATTTTGCAACTATAGCATAATGAAAATGTGATGATGTTACAAACCAGATATTTTCATAAGTCAGTGGCACAGATTGCCCAGAGAAGCTGTGGCTGCCCCATACCTGAAGTGTCCAAGGCCAGGCTGGATGGGTGTTGGACCAGCCTGGGACAGTGCACAGCAGAGCGTGGAACTGGATGATCTTTAAGGTCCCTTCCAACCCAAACCAGTCTGTGATCCTATAATTCTATGATAAGTGAGTTCTAGGGTTTTATATAAATGTCTCACATACAGATCCCTATAATCACTTTTCTAAAGTCTTTATTAAACTTGTCTCCTTAGATGTTCACCATTTAAAAAGGCTTGGCAATTTCCTGCAATACCTGACATCAGCTCTCAAAATATATGAATATTCAAAGGCTCTTTAAACAAACACCTACTCTTGGACTGTCTTCTTGGACCTTTTACCGGTTTGTCTCACGTAGTTGGCTAAACGGCCTTTCTGGAGGTATTATGAGTTCAGAAATTCTCACCACCTATCTTGCCCTTTGCCAACAAGAATATTTCTGCTGATTTCAGCATAACCCAAGTAGCTGCTGAAGACAGTCTTTTCCACCATTTGTCATTTACAGTTTTCAGGTTTGGTGTTTCTCTGAAGAAAACTGTCTTCTACCTAATCCTGCACTTTGCAACCATTTTTGGTCATGCAGATCATCCTTAATTTCCTTTCAGCTTCCAGAAAATCTGCATCCATTCTGATATATAACTGCACTTGCCAACCACCACCAGAAAAACCACCACCAAAAAAAACCAAACCAAACCAAACCAAAACAACAACAACAAAAAGTTGACTACAAAGTAATTACAGAGGGATTTTAAGTGTTTGATTGAGTGGTAAAACTGAAAATTAAATTCATTGTTGATAATTCAAAATTATTTATATGGGCAAAATCAAAATTTCTCATCGATAGTGAGGGGATTTGAACAACCTATTGCTGCTAATGAAATACATAATGGATTTTAAGTAGATAATGCTCTGAAAACACCATCTGAATGTTCAGTAGATATATATACCAAAAAATATTGAGAATTTAAGAACAGAGAACACTACATGGGGTAATTTATCTGCATCTTGTGCCTCAATATGAACTTCACTGCTGGAAATAAATAAAAAACCTCTAAGCTGTGGTTTATTTCCAAACACAACTTTGCATAAAGACCTGTTCAGTTGCGGTATCCTCCTCTTCCCAAGTTAGTTATGGAACATGAAGACTGAAGAACTAGAAGTCTTTTTTCTTCCTTTCATCATTAAGAAATATATGCCTCCTTTTCAGTGGGGAGAAAAACCTTCCCTTGCAGTTAAAAAGAGTTATTTCTCTTTCTTTGACTATTTTGGCTGAAATCAAGCTTTTACAGCTCAGAAATTTTGTTAATTTGTGACATAAATATGAAAATCAGGGACTTTGGACCAAATCTTGCCTTTTAACCACTCCTTACCACCACTATGAAGATAATTTTCCAATCTGACCAACATTAACTTAGAAGGACAAATATAATAAGTTGTTAATAATTACTTAACAAATATTATACTGTACTATATATAAACTACCTATCACTGGCAAATTAATTGATATCTTATTAAGAAAGAGATATTTTTGTTTACATAGCAAACATAAATATTAGGGAAGAAATATTGACTGTCTACTTGAATTCATAAAGAACTTGCTCAGTACCAACTATTAAGGGATCCTTCTCTGCCCCACCCCCACCCAAGATGCATCTCAGAGTAAAAAAAATAAACTCATCAAAACTCAGTGAGTAGGTGGTTTGTGCTCTCAGATCCGTGTTATTCCAGCTACACTAGTAGAACCAGGGAGTCACAAATCTTTGTACTTGTATAAATGAGATTACAAGCAGGACTTTTGTCCTTTTCACATATGCTATGACCTTTTGATAAGAAACAGTCTTATGATCGGAAACCAGATGTTCAAATAAACTGCCTTCACATTTAAAATAAAAAATAATTACTATTGCACTTTCTTCACTGTGTGTTGAGCACTGGAGAATTTATTAATGTTGTGCAAATCTCACTTTTCATAATGTTCTTATGAGATATTCCTTTGCTTGTAGAGTTTAGTGTTCCTCAAGTTCAAGAGTGAGTAAGTCTGGAAGCTTAGTCTAAACATAACAGCAGCAAAGAAAGGCCTTGCTTTTTTTCTTAGCCATTTCAGGGTCTCAGGTAATTTCACTTTCTGAAGTCAAGTTCAGGCTGTTTCTAACATTCCAACTAAGTGCAAGGACATAACTTTGATACTGACTTTTCTTTTTCAAAGAAAAAGTAAATGTTAAGTTTGCTGCTGCTTGATCTGCCAAGAACAGCAAATACTTGTTCAAAACTGCATTTTAAGCATTTCTTCCTGAATACTCTGTGGTTTTCCCTTCATGCTCTAGGTCAAATTGAGCCAAAGATTCCCAGAGATTTTTCACAAGATCCTCACAGAGCACAGTGAAGAATTAGAAACCTAAGATTTTTTAGCTAAGTATGAGGGTATATTCTGGTAGAAGGGGAGAAAATTGTTTTATTTGTTTTTATCTTTATGCTTGAAGTAAAGTCGTACTGTAAGTTCAGAAAAAAACAAAAGCTAAACAGAAAATCTGTAGATAGTCTAAATTAATTTGCTTTTCAAATTTTATCTCTCTTGTACTTTTACTAAAAGAGCAATCTTCACTTCCTAGAGTAATATGCTAGGGAGAGTGTAAAGTTTTATTTGAGCACAGCTGTTCTTAACATCATCTTTATAAAGGGATTGTAAGAAAAAAAATAGACTCAAAATCCAGGCCCTACTTTTGATACAAATTTTATGTCTCTAACTAATCATTGCTTTCTACAAAACACATGTGCTTTTAAAAGACATTTGACAGTCATATTAATGTAGCCTTCATGCCTACTGTACTCTCTACAAAACACTGTGACAGTGTGTTCATGGAATCAATGTGGGGAAACCAAGAATAAACAGTTATATTGCATAATTAGTGATAAATCCATTAAGGCTGCAGAAAGTAAACACAATGACATTGGACAACCAGCAACAGTGAAGGAAAAAGACACACTGCATATTTTCATGCCATAGGTATCTTTAGAAAGGTCCTCTAGCAACCTCCTGGCAGGTTATGGGGCATCTTCATCCATCTGTTCCCGACAAGTCTTCCCAATGACGCTGTACTGCTTTTAGTATGTCACTGAACCTTAAAACTCCTTGCCACTGCTTTCACCTGCCTTTTGCTCTTCATTAAGGAGGCACAAACCGTGCCATGGTTAAATTACTAATATCTGCAGCATGAAAAGGAAGCTTTTAGCATCTGCCCAAGCTTTTTTTGTGGATAGTTTTGGTCCTGCAGCACTACATTTCCTTTAGGAGATTTAGTTGGTTACACTTCAGAACTCTCACTAGAACCCAATTTTTCTGCCATCAGGTTGTATCTGTGCAAAGATTTAGGTATAAAAGCTTTAATTTAATCCCTTGATTTAGGAAAAAAAAAAAAAAAAGATGTGAAGTCAACATTATAACAAATAGTCCTATCATTTCCTCTCAAAATAAACCAAACAAAAAACAAACAAAGAAGCAAACAAAATCCCCAAAGAATTTGTAGTGTGTAATATACAAAAACTGTAAAATTAAGAGCCAAATCTAATGAAATTGCATATTTAATACATTATGATATTCTTAACAGATCTGCAACCCTACTTTCTGCTCAAAATCTCTACTCTATGTGTTCAGAATTACTTCCTTGGGTGCCATGAGAATATGATTAAATCCTTATGCAAGGTATGGCTTTGTAGAAAAGAGTTGGGTTATGTATTGATCCTGCAGTCCTTTGTTGTCCTAATGGCTAATAGAAATTACAATGATATTATGAATTAGATCAGTAATACAGATAAGATGACTACCTAGTGTCCACAGTCAGATCTAGCCCCTCTTCTGCTTCACTGCTGTCTTAGAATGTGGTCTTGTATCCAGCACTGTTTGTTATAAAAATACGTATGGGCTGAATTAAGAATAAATGTTTTCAGGGTTTGGGTTGGTTTTTTAAATGTCATCATTGTTAAATTCACAGTAGTGCTACTGAAAAGGAAAAATTTTCATAAGAATCCAATTTTTGTTTATTGTGGAAGATAAATGCAGGGAAGAGGGAGAAGGACCATTCTCATAAAAAAAGAAATACAGCCCTGTCATTTAGGAATTCAAGTCCAGCTCTTTTGGCACCTCTAAAAAAATCAGATCAGCAGAATGAATTATTTAGCTTACATTTTTGTTTCCTCCAAATTTCTGTTCTTGTTGTTCCTGGTTCTCTGAAGCCCGAGAGTCCAGATAAAGAAGAAAACAAAATTTAAGGATGATAGAAAACTCAAGCATGGTATAAAGCTCTTATTTTAATCTTAGTAATAATGTATTACACAATGTTAGACATAAATGATGAAGATGTTATATTAAGAAAGCCACTTTGTATGAAAATCTTGGTCAGAAGCATTCAGTTGTCCTGCAAATGAACAAGTTGTTTCGTTTCCTCTTGCTGGTAAGTAAAATGAAAGCACTCGTATAATATCAAACATATCTAAAGCCCTAAACTTCATTTAGTAGCACTCTGGTTTCTTTTGAGTATAATCCATCTTCATGGAGCCCAAATATTGCTCTTAAACTCACAATATTGTCACGTGGTAGATACAACTGCCTAATTCCTCATTTTCTCAGCTTTAAGAGAAATTCACTCCTTTGATTCTGAGATGACAACAAACATGTAAAAAGAACTTCACCACCTAAACTATATTTTTTAAGGTGGGTTTGAATACTTAAGATTAAAGTTACCATTTTCTGAAGCACTGTCCAACTTATCTCTGGTTGTCTTTACATTGACATGTAATTCTACGTGTAGATGTACTTAGAAATGCCCCCCCTTCAAACGGTGCCTTACTTCTATCCAGAAAGCTACCAGCACATAGTTGACAGAAGACTTAACCTACCAAGCTTAATATGCATAGCAGCACTGACTTTAGCCCAAAATGCAATATTCATGACCTGTGTTGTCAAAAAATTACTATGGTGATGACCGTATAATAATCACATTAATACTATTCTCTACATGATAAATCTTGATTCTAACCCCAATAGAGCCTGGCAGGAACTATTTCCTACTATTCAGAAAAGATTTTAACATTCAAGGCTATGTTAAATTTTAGAAATAGCCCTTTTGCACCAACTACTTGACTTTAATGACTGACACCACAGCACTGTGTGGACTGCAACTAACCTAAGTGTCACAGCTCACTGATGTTTTGAGTAAAACAGACAGGTCCTAAGGTTTCAGTAGTATTTCTTTAATAAGTTCTAAACATCAAGCATTTACTAATAGTAACAACCTTTAAATCTATTTTAAAAACAGCAGAATATAGCCAATATTCAATAATTTATACCACACCCACAAGCATTTCATTACACTTCTGATAAACTTGTTGTTTGTTGCTCAAGGCCAAGTCATATCAATTGAACAAACAACTTTGGAGGTTGATTTTTTGAGTCAAGCTTTCAGAATCCCTGTATTACAGCAAGACAGACTGAGATTAGAAAGTAAATGTTGTGTGCTCTAGGAAACAGGAAAGTTCAAATCCTTTTATAGAAAGAATGGGTTATTATATTTATTCTTCCACACCATCAGAGCATTCTTTATACCTACACTGCCTCCCTGTGACTTGCTCATAATTTATAATTGTATCAACTTAATATTCTTCCCTCTGCATTATTTATGCTGCCTCTAGTGTTGTTACACGTGGGTAGCTTCAGCCATCAACCAGCGAAGACTATCACTTTATACAGCTAGGGAATATTATCCTAATTTTAGAAAAGGAAGATTGAATAGTAGAGAAATTAATAACTTGTCTAAATCAAACAGAAAATCTATAAATGGTGGAGAACTGGAGGTGTACTTCTGGAGCTATAATCATAAGAACATCTCTTATATTCATCTAGTGGGTCCACACTAGGGTTTTGTACAAGGCCATGAGAAGCCTGAAAAACACTTCGTTGTATATTGAGTCTAAGTCTTCTCTGGAGATAGTGAATTTCAAAATCCCATTAAGTATGTCCTGCATTTAGATACAAAATAATATTACAAATTTTAAAATAATAACACACTTGTAAAAGTCAACTGACAAAGGTATATGGTACAGTATTTAAAAATTATTTTATCTCTGCCTTGTCAGGTTTCAAAATTAACTGCTCATCCAAAGGTGTCTACAAGACAGCTATTGTGTTATGGGGATCGATTTAACGATAGCCACTACCTGAAAGGGGAGACAGGTTAAGATATAACAGCTTAACTTCAATATATACCAAAACTAAAATCAGAGAGATTTATAGTTTTATTTTTAAAATATCACAAAGTTTTCACTATTGGGTCTCCTAGACATGGTTTCTGCAGTGGAGAGACTCTATAATCTGGTTTTGTAGACCAAGATGTGTGGGAACACAACGTAGTTCCCACTCTTTCTTCCAGAAAAACGTTGAACATCCTCATGTCATCTGATTGATTGCAAGATATGCTTCTTATCTATTTCAGTAATAAGTTACATTACAAATAATCTGCACAATATTTTCACAATGATCCTAAGAATATGAAACTGTTCTGAGCAACAGCTCTAGAGGTGTCAGTTCTACTGGTCCACTGTGTGTTTTTAACTTCCCCGGAGTCCTGAAATATAACAAAACCAGGTGGGAAAAAACCATAGAGAGTCTAATATAATGCACATGCTCAAAAAAACAGTAAATTAGGCAGAAATTCCAGGGTGTAAGTGCTGTTTCTGTGATCTCTGTGATAGAAAAGGTGATCAAAACATCTACAAAATAGAAAACTGATATGAGTTTATAAAGGGAAGCCATGGTTAACAAGCTTGATGGAAATCACTGAAGAATAAGGAAAGCTGACAGCAGTGACACTGACAAGTTTACTTAAATTTCAGGAAGGCTGTCCTAAAAAAAATGTTACATGTGATTAATAAGTACTGTATGGCTTGTGACATGCTAAAAAGAAAAAAAAAAAAGTTTATTAAAATCGACAACTGAAAGAAGGGATACTGAGGGAATCCAGTTTGCTTCTTGACTTTGCAAGAGCATATAACAAGTTTCTTGTAAAGCATGAGTCAGTCCCCAGACAGCTCTAAAATATGTCAGAGAATTAGTCCAGGTAAAAATGCTCCAGCAAAAATCAGGAGTGGTTCTCCATAGCTCACCTATCCAGTTGATCCAATGTTTTCTCTTTCACAGCAGTTTTGTGTCTGGATGGAGAAACCCATCTCCTGTACTGGGAACTGTCCTCAGCTGTGTTAGGCGTGTAGGCAAACAGAGGTGTATTTAAACAGCTCTTTTGACCTTCCCTTGCGCACCAGCATTGATCTTTCCTTGGCCACAGGTGAGAATCTGGATCATGGATGTATAGTTTTGAAGCAAGAATAGCATTAGGAAGCTTGACATTCCATTTGAAATCAGGGTTACTCCTACACAGTAGAGTCACCCAGATGGAAAGGAATACACAGAAAAAATTGAATGGAAAACAAACTAAGGAGAAGCACTGCCTTCATTAGGGAAGTAGTTCTGCCTCACAACTGTCTCTCCCAAATTAATTTCCCAAGTTGTGTGGGGTTTAATATTTACAATTATGCATTTCTTTAATGCAGCTGATTAACTGATTTTGAAGAGTTCAAGTTTTAGCTTAATTCTCCTGGTCAGGTCTCTTCTTCCAGAATTTTTTGGAAGTGATCACCATAGTGTGTCCAAAATACCACACAATGTTGCTATGTCATATTAGAAAATATTTTGAAGACAAACACTTCCCATTTTGCTTGCACTGGTCTCTGCATCTGGTTTATAAAGTTCTGGAGGCTCTTTCTCCATGCAGAAGCTATATATATGTAAATCACTTTAATCTTTTCTGCTACAATATGAGCATCTCACAATGTTCATAAAACATGTTTCAGAATAATTTGGGTGTTATTCTCAACTTTTTTCAGCAAAATGCTTTCCTAGTATAACTTCAGTGTTAGAGTGTATCAAGCAAACATGATGCAAATACCTGATAAATTTCTCCACATAATTTATAAGACATTTTTCATTCATATTCAAGTCAGAAAATGTTTTTATTTTCCAAGCATTTATTCATCTTATAGCATCACACACAGATTCATTCTTTGGTTTCCATTTGCTAGATGAAACTAATATTTTAAATGCATTAATTCTACAAAACTTCATTTGTAAAAACCGTACACCCATGTTAAGACAAATGGCCTAGAGCCTGAATCTCCGTTTCAAATGCAAATACAAATGTTTTTCAAAGAATAACAGTTTCTACCAGATTCTTTATGTTTCTTTATCTACAAAGCTCATTAAAAACAAAAATTTCAAAACCACAGCTACGGTGCAGAAGGAAGTCATCAGCCTCATTAAAGAGTGAGGAGACGTTCTGAAATCTGTTTTGCTATTTTTCTGCATAACTTAACATCTGAGTGAGTAAGACAAACTTAAATTTCTCATGTATCAAAGTAAGTATTACATACAAGACTTGCATATTGGAATAGATTGTTTCACAAGTATGATGCTGAATTTGAATATGGCATGCATACATTATCACCAGTTTGTAAGCTTTCAGCTGGGTCCAGCCTTGGCTTTAATGAATAGTTCCTTAGAAATAAACAACAAAAAGACTCTTAGATAGAATAGAGGAAACTGGAAATACCAGAAGCTTAGCAAGCAAAAGGGTAGGGGAAAGACATGAGAGGAGGGTTCCAGGAGAAGGATTACTGAGACAAAAAAAATCACATTTTTCATTGTTCTGAGGTAAACTATCACTTCTGCAAATCTTGCAAGTCCTAACCATTATACTCCAAATTAAATTTTATATCTGAACTGGTATCACTCAAATACATCCCATTTCACCAGTCCAGCATCTTCTGCTGAGTTTGTGCACGATGGCCTAGGAACAACAGCTGAGGAATAGCTATGGCAATAGTTATGGTCACCTAGGTGGAAAAGAGTTATAGAGTCGCAGAAAGGTTCGGGCTGAAAGGGACCCCAAAGATAATCTCACTCTACCCCTCTGCCATGGATTGATTTTGATTCTGAGAAATGTTCACATATAAGAGAGACAAGAGAGAAAGTTGTCAACATAAACACTGCAGGGCAAGTAACATTATTTACAGCTGTTTACTGAATCATTCTGAACAATGCCAAAAAATAAATCTGCAATCCTGAAGACTAAATGGGTCACGAAATATAATATTTAACAGTAAATTCAATGAACTATTGGCAATTTGATTAAGAAAATAACACTGCTATAAATCAAAAAGGAAATCCAATGTTGTAAGAAAGCATCTTACTCATATACAGCATAGTATATGAATTTTTGATTATTTTTTTTTAAGATCCCACAGATACGTAATCAAATTACACAAAAACTACCAACACAATTATGTTGGCCTTAGGTGGCCACGTTTTGGTAGCAGTAGAGCTACAGGGGTGGCTTCTGTGAGAAGCTGTTGAAAGATTCCCCCATGTTGTGCAGATCCAATGCCAGCTGGCTCCAGGACGGACCTGCGGCTGGCCAAGCCTGAGCCTATCAGAGATCATTGTAAGAACTCTGGGATAACACATTTAAGAGGAAAAAAAGTTATTGTGTGGGTGAAATTGGTTCCAGAGAAGAGCAGAGTGAGAACATGTAAGAAGAACAACCTTACAGATGCCAAGGTCAGTGGAGAAGGAGGGGCAGGAGGCGCTGCAGGCGATGTTGCTGAGGTTCCCCTTCAACCTGTGATGCAGGTCATGGTGAGGCAGCTGTGCCCCTGCAGCACGTGGAGGTCAACAGGGGAACAGAGATCCAACTGCAGCCCAAGGAGGAGCCCACCCCAGAGTAGAGGGATGCCTGAAAAGGGGATATGATCCCATGAGAAGCCCATGACGAAAAAGGGTTCTGGCAGGGACCTGCTGACCTGTGGAGAGGTTTTCTGGTAGGACTTGTGGTCCTGTGTGGGACCGACGCTGGAGCAGCCTGTGCTTGAAGGACTGACCCTGTGGAAATGGACCCACACTGGAGCAGTTCCTGAAGGACTGACCCTGTGGAAAGGGACCCTTATTGCAGCAGTTTGTGAAGAACTGTTAACTGTGTGAGTGACTCACACTGAAGTTTGTGAATGACTGTCTCCCCTGGAAGGGACTCCATGTTGAAGAAGGGAAAACACTCTGACTCCTCTCCCTGAGCAGCAATAGAAACAACTTGATGAACCAACTGTGATCCCCATTCCCATCTCTTTGCATAGCTGGAGGAGAGAAGAGGGAGTTCAGGAAGCAGTGAGGGGTGGGGGGAAGAGGTTTTTAAGATTTATTTTACTTCTTATTATCCTGCTCTGATTCTGTCAGTAATAAATTCAATCAATATCCCCAAGCTGAGTCTGTTTTGCCCTTGATGGTGATGGATGAGTGATCTCTCCTGGACCTTCTCTCAACTCAAAAACTTTTACTATCTTTTCTTTCCCCTATCCAGTTGAGGAGGGCAGTGATAGAGCAGTTTTAGTGGGTACCAGGTATTTAGATAGAGTCAACCTATCACAGCAACAGATCAGAAATTCTGACTGATTGATCAGAATAATTTAGCAATGTCATGTACATCATGTATTCATAAAGCATGTGTATTTTTAGTTGATAGAACAAGCCAGGACAGACAGTGCTGTTCCCTTACATGGAAATTCTCCAGGAGCCTTATACATCATAATTAATCACTAGAGTGATCCAGTTTATTTATGTTATCCCATTGATTGAGCAGACAAGGAAAAATTGGATATTATGAAACTGGAAGAGCACTGTAGGTATCAGAACTACATTATTATGTGAATATTAGCATTCGGTAAAAAAACTGATAAGAGGTACAGTATTTGGAACTCTGCTCAGCATTAAATGCACTACATTTTTTCACACATTTTCCATATTTATGGCCTCTTATTCAAAGGTCCACTTGCCTTTCCACCAGACTTTTAGTGTTTCTTATATTAAAACAAAATTTTCCAAAGTCAGATTTTTTTTTTCCCAGAAAGGTGCAATATCTACATAACAAGCAAAACTATAGAAACAATAAGCCATATTAATCTGGACTAGCTGCCCACTTAGATTTGTGGGCATTTTGCTACTTACACACCACTAATGAAAAAGTGAGTACTGACTCTCAATACGTTAATTTTCTAATTAAATACGGGGTTCCTAACAGCCCCTATATACTTATTTTAGGCAGGTAATTACCCACACATTTTGCTAATCATTTTTAAGTCTTTAAAAGGTTCTGTAAGAAGGTTGCAAGTGAAGAAAATTGGACCCTGGATAGAGTAATTTTAGCATAATTGAAATGTTGAACTAATTTAGAAAACTTAATACTTTTTCTTCCTTTCCATCTACAGTCACAGCTATTTTACTAATTAAGTGGGCATTGTATAATTAGTACAGTATTCATTATTCATTATAATTACATTTGTTATTTCTCAGTGCCAGTTTTAAATATTCTTTAAAGTTTTTAAAAGGGTGTTTGATAGATGCTTGATTCTTATCCTGACACAGTAAATGGACCAAATCAATATGCTCACCATTAACAAGCTATTTCTTAACAACATTGATATTAACTATCTTTATTGTCGTCTATTCATTTGAGCAACATACTACAATACAAAGTAACATTAAAAAAATAAAAGGGTTTAGATGGTTTTTTTAAAATGTTGTGGATATCATTTTGTCAAGCATAAGCTGCATATTTTGCACAAGGTTACCAAAGTAAGGGATGGATTTTCTGTTGAGGTAAATTGTTGTAGCAACTATGAAGTTATGATCTTGTGACTAGTTGAACATCTGACACCAGCTATCAAATATGAGGTACTTATATGTGGTGTTATGTCATGGAAATCAAAGGATTTACTCTATAATCTTGTAAATTAACTCAGTAAGAAATTCTGGACCATAAAGAACTTTAGGGAAATAGGCTGTTGGTGTAATCATAGGTAAAGTTGCTTGCTAAATATTTTTACATTCATAGAAAACTTCCATAATTGAAATAAAATATATACAGTCTGATTTACACAGAATTCTCTCTATCCCTTAGATCACAAAGCTATCCTACTGAATACACTCTCTGTTTTTAAAAGCAACCATCAGCCAAAAATAGTAATAACATATTTCATAAAAGAAGATAGAAAGTAAATATTTTACAAAAATTATGGGAAAAAAATATTTTCCAGAAAGTGGAAAAGAAGAAAAATAATTAGCATTTTCTGATCTCTCCTGTTGTAATAATTTTGCTTTAAAGCATGCTGCATGGTAAGAGTAAAAAAGTTTTTTTTCCTTAGGGAAAGTCAGAGGTAAGTAGCCAGACTCCCTGTAGTGGTGTCAATACAAATCTTTTGGTGGAAATGTTGAATAATGCCATTGTACATTCAGATTCCAAAGGAACAGCAATCAGAAAGTATTGTTCCATAAATAATGAATTATATGCTTTCCAGGGGAAAATCCATGTTGCTGTTATTTTTTCTTTATCCCATCATGGTAATGAAAGACCCTTAGACAGTGACTCTTTCAAGTTTCCACAGAGCATTCAACTGCATGTTAAAAGTTGATGTCTTGAGGATGCTTTTTTTTGGTCACATTTTAGGAAGCATGTTTATGAGAAGAAAGAAGTGAGAGGTTTATCTTCAAAATATAATTCTATTGAATTGTAAGAATTTTGCTCCAGATAAATTTAGTTTACAAGTATTTTTCAGATTCCCATAATTCTTCGTGTGAATTTGTGATTAACTGCTTTCCTGGTCCAGAGTACAGGCCAGTTTCTACATTTGGATAGTTTCAACTTTAAGAAAATAAGATTTTCTAGTCCTGGGATAGCATGTGCTGAGATGAAAAAAAAAAAAAAAGGCAAAAAACGCAGCAACTTGTAATTCTGGTCCTAATATGCTTGTAATAAAGGTTCCTACTACAAAGGGAAAAAAACAACACACCCAAAAAAACCTAAAAGCTGTTAGATACTTAAGAAGGAAAAGGTAATTAGGCTACTAAGGAATCATAAATCTTGACTGCTTATGCATCCACCACAGTGTGCCTGTTGATTATCAAATACTTTGTGGGCACACAATAAACGTAAATTTAAAAATATCTTTGGGTATCTGCAAAAATGTAGAATTTCAGGGAGATGTGGGAGTACATGTAAAGATGTGTCTCGAGAGTTTGATGAATAGACTATCAAGATTTGGATACTTTAAGGAAAGAAGTGGAGTATGTAGCGGTACAGATCAGTCTCACTTGTGCTTAGGAAACTTCTTTATAATACCTTTGAGAATTGAGACTCAATGTGGCTCATCTGTTGTACAGTGTGATTTATTGATCAGTTGATTTTATAGATTATTATAGGACAACCTGAACTGCAATTTTATCTCACACTAGATTAACAGAACATATTTGAATCTTGAATTAGAGGGAGGGAAAAAAGGGTTCCAAAGGGAGCAGTTACACTCTGAAAGCACTTGTGGTATACAAATTCTAAGGGACTCTGATTTTGGCCTTCACTGAACCTCTCTACTTTTTTACCTATGTAAGCCTTTTATAACCATTTTCTCTCTAGTTATACACTATATACACTTTATACACTTTACATTCCAGCATGCACATAAAGACATAAGGTTCGAGTAAGTCATGCTTATCACATGGTCAGCAGTAGCTACTCAGAGCGTAATGGATGTTCACATTTGTGAATATAAGTGCATGTTCTGTATTAAAGTTTCAGTATATGCAAAGAACCATGTGATCACGCAAACAATAGACTTCTATAACTAATGACACAGCAGCAACAACATCAACAAAGATATAACTGGGAGTTAAGGAACACAACAATGACACGAGAGGCATGATAAAGGTCTGCCTAACCCAGTAACCTGCTTCCAAAGGACCGCAAGCAAACTACTAGAGGCAGATATAAAAGTAGATCTAATGTACCATAGGGTTTCTTGCCCAAGCCCTCTGTCTCTTGTAATTTGTTTTACAAATTTGTAAATTTGTGTGTAATTTTGTATGGGTTTGAATCTACTTCCTGATAGCTCTGATGCCCTTTAGTTCTTCTGTCAGAAGGAGTGAACCTTCTCCATGACACTCATGTCTATCATATATTTTTTAAACTGAAGAGTCTTTAGCTGCTTAATCTTTGCAAGTACAAAGGACCCTTTATAGTGTTTGTCATGTGTATTGCTGTTGTTAAGAAATCCATGAAATCAAGGTCCATATTCTTTCAAAGACTTGAGAATATATTTTGCTTAATGAACAGTGAGTAGTCACACAGCTTCAATAAGCCTATAAAGAGGTTCCAAATATAAAAAGAAAATTATGACAATGAATAATATCAAAACTTCAGTCAATCAATTGTTTTATGCAAGATGAACAGGAAATCATCAAAGGGATGAATAGAAGGTCCACAGTCATAAAGAAATTAACTCTCTTACCCTTAAATATAGCAGTTAACACATAAAAAGCTGCTACTAGTGACTGTCTGTACACCAATTAATTCTTCATGCCAGCGAACAGCCCTATGAGGGCTTACTTTTCCCCTGCACTTCTCTCAAGTCTTTGGTCTTGGGGTTTTCTGGAATAAGACAAGTTTCTCTTTCAACAACTTTGGTTCATATTCTGCCATCATTTCCAGCCATGCACACAGCTCCTCGGGACAATCTGACCCCCTGAATCTTGGAGATGAAGAGTCGTGGATTAAAATCCTAGCCAATAAACCTGATCTTATCCTGCCTAACTTGCTTGGTACCTGACTCAGTAAATCGTTTTCTCCATCAGTTCATTTGCTGCTTCTCCATGAGTACATCAGATTTCTTATTTTTCTGCATTTGTCCTTAGCCATTTATGCTTTTTGATATTGTGATATGAGTTAATTTTAATGTGTGTTTTACAAAAGCCATAAGTATATTCAGATTCCCTTTTGTAGTCACATTAGCACCTCTGTTTTGTCCAACTGGATCATTCACATGAAAGTCTGTTTTCTTCTAGCCTTTTGAGATTGCCCCACTACAATGAATCATAGAATCACAGAATGGTTTGGATTGGAATGGACCTTGAAGATCATCCTGTTCCGCCCCCTTCTACCCTTTGGTTGCTCCAAGCCCCATCCCACCTGGCCTTGGACATTTCGAGGAATGGGGCAGCCACAGCTTTTCTGGGCAACCTGTTCCAGGACCTCATCATCCTCAAAGGGAACAATTCCATCCTGACATCTAAATCTCAATCTACCCTTCTTTACAAGGAAAGGTTCTTTATATGGAAAGGGTGCTGGAAAATCACATCTATACTGCCTTTTCCTGATACATTGAATCAGGTGATCTTTCAAGATCCCTTCCAACTGGGCTGTTCTGTGGTTTTATATTCTCTGTCTGGGCTCCTTCACACCAGAACAACCCCAGTCAGGTTTCGCCTATACTTCTATGACACCAGTTGTTTTGTTTCTTATCTCACAGCACAAGGTTGAAAAAAAATCAGAAATGGAAAAAAACCCCACGGTGTCTGTGTTGGATCAATAGTGTCAATTTGTGTTTCTAATCTCTTTAGTTTTACGTTTTAGACTTTTCCTGAAATAACCACAAATTTTGGAGGCAAGGGCAAATTAATTTGCTTTTATTTAGAAATGCTTAAAATAGTTTAACAAAGTCAAAAGCTTCTGGATTGCAGAAAAAACTCGGTGTCTCAGAGAGAATGTACTTTCTACAGTGGGAAAAGTATTCAAAGGTGGTTTTTTGCTGAAAACAATGCATCATGTATAAAGTCAAGGAGGTTCACAGTGCAGTACAACAATACTGAATGCTAGAGTTAATAGAAGCTCCCAATAGTTTGTGTAAGAGACACAGTACCCTAGAAAAGAAAACTAACTCTTTTCATTTGATTCTGAGTCCAAACAGATTAGAACCAAAGCCCAGAGCAAGTTTTTTTATGATTAATTAATGATGGGCTAATTTGCTTTAGGCCACACTATTTTCCAGCCTCTCATTAATCTCAGAAAATGCCACAGGCTACAGTTGTTACTGTTTAATTAAAAAGTATGTCACAGTTACAAAGCTATCGAAAGCTGTAAATATTATCCTTTGCCAAGTATTTATATATCCAGGATAATCTGTAGTCAAAAGGAGGAGTGCAAGGAAAAGGCAGAGATAGGTAGCAGGCTGAGGTAACCTATTTTTTGTCACTGTGATTAGACAGCTCTGAATTTGTATATTTTTGCGGCCTCTACATAACAGTTTTTCATCTCTGTTTTTGATTCTTTATGATTATTTGAGCCTCAAGTAAAGCCAAAAGAAAGACTTCTGTTATCTTTTATGAGAGATTTGTGTTGTCTAGACAACCATGAAGTAAAGACACAATTTACCCCCTTCAAGAAAACTTCAAGAAAAGAAGATGTCAGAATATCAATGAAGCATTTAAAAAAGATTTCTGCAACATTTATACCTTTAAAAATCTTCTGGATTAATAGAAGCTGACGTAGTCCTGAAACTAGAAAGCTACACGTTGATGATGATCTTCATAAGAAAAAGATAAACACAAACATGCACTTATACAGATTGTTTGCCTTATAAAGCTGCAATAAAATCCATTAATTTTTTTTAATATTTGAATAGCATAAATATAACAAAACCAGACTGTAACAATTTGAAGCACAAACTTTTTCTTATCAGACTGGAAAGTTTCTTACATGAAACTGTTGCTATGGGAAAAATGTGACTGTTCTAAGTTCCAGTTGCTAAAAATTAATTAACTTAGAAAGAAAATTAAAACCTGAGGAATGTCCAGGGTTTCTTTCACATTTATTTCTTTGAGCCCTAGAAAAATTTGATTGGGTTCTATGCTTCATTTTAATTTTGTAAATCTCCATTGTATTAAAGGTATTAAGTTTTGAAAAAGAAAATATTTGGAATTAAATTGTAAAGAAAATAATTTAAAAGTTGTGTAAAATTGTATAAATTACAATTTTTTCTAAAATAATAAGCACACATTGCCTGGCACTCCATCAGGAAATCCACCATTACCATTTTAAGTATCATCTGTCCTGAAGCTTCTTTTTTGACAGCAGAATTGAAGGACTTGCAGCAATCTTTTCAGAGATGACATCATTCTCATAGAATTATTTTGAGTGATTAAAAGTCATTACAAGGTTGTGCTTCTAAGATCTGATCAGGCTGTTGCCCGATGTAGGAGCTGAACTGGCTTGTCTGGCACCATACGGACACGCAGTTTTGCCAGGACTGTGTGGAGACAGTAAAAGAAGAAGATTAGTATTTTAGCAGTGAATTTTTCCCTTGAAAAGAGACCAAGATACCTATCTTGTTAAGGCTTCCTCAGTTTGCACTTGGAGGGACCATGACTGTATACGGGTTTTATTGCTGCAAAATCTACATCTAATAACACAATAAAGACCAGTTGGAAAGGTCTCAGTGAAAAAGATTTCTAATGAAAAAGGCTCTATACTATTCTGAAAGAAAAATGGGATTATTTCTTTTCTTAAGCCATGGAGAGAATTACCACAGTGTAGTGTTATGGTTTAAATCTGAATGGCAACTCAACCTCACTCCTTCACTTCCCTCCTGCTGGGATGGGGGAGAGAATTAAAAGAGGAAATGTATTTACACCTTTTTTTGTTTGGTTGGTTTTTTTGATAGAATCAGCCATGTTGGAAAGGACTTCTGAGATCACCAAGTCCAACCCTTGATCCACTACCACCGTGGTTACTAGACTATGGCATTAAGTGCCACATCCAGTCTCTTCTTAAATACCTCCAGGGATGGAGAATCCACCACCTCCCTGGGTAGCCCATTCCAATGCCTGATCACCCCCTCTGTAAAGAATTTCTTCCTAATATCTAACCTAAACCTCCCCTGGCACAGCTTTAGACCACAACCTCTTGTCTTACTGATAGCTGCCTGGGAGAAGAGACCAACCCCCACCTGGCTACAACCTGCTTTCAGGG
>VYXB01006870.1:148225-160028 GCA_013397135.1 Pachyramphus minor | reverse complement strand
AAAAAAAAAAAAAATAATAAAACCTTTCAACATTTTCCTTTTAGGTTTTTTAGGTCTTATATTAACCTTGAGGAAGATGGATTCTCATTGAATGATTATGGCTTGGTGGAAATATATTACTTCATTGAAATGTCAGAAAACACCTCTTCACACCAGGATGAATACTGTATCCATCACTGAAAGAATGGAGATTCAGTGTTAGCCAAACAAAACTATACTAAAGGAAGAGAGAGAGAAGAGAGACAGAAACCCTCAAGAGAAATCCTAAGAAAAAAGATAAATGAGAAGCAAAGGGGTTTTATATTACTCTTGAACTCAGTTTTCCTTGCAGACTTCTGTGCAACTTACAAAGTATCATTTCTTAACATTCTCTTATTATATTCCCTATCTTGTCCTGGTTCAAGATCACAGAATCACGGAATCACAGATTCAGCTAGGTTGGAAAAGATCTCTGAGATTATCGAGTCCAATCCTTGACCTAACACACCTTGTCAACTAGACCATGGCATTCAGTGCCACAATCAGTCTTTCCTTAAACACCTTCAAGGATGATGACTCTGCCACCTCCCTGGGCAGCTCATTCCAATGCTGAAGCACTCTTTCCGCATAGAACTTCTTCCTAATGTCCAATCTAAACCTTCCCTGGTGCAGTTTAAGATTTGTCCTATTGCTTGTTGCCTGGGAAAAGAAACCAACCCTCCCCTGGCTACAACCTCCTTTCAAGTAGTTTTAGGGTGATGATGTTTCCCCTGAGCCTCTTCCTCTGCAGGAAGCAGAGGAACCCCAGCTCACTCAGCCACTTCTCATAGGATTTGTGCTCCAGACCCTCCACCAGCTTTGTTGTCCTTCTTTGGACATGCTCCAGCACGTCTACATCTTTCCTAAACTGAGGGACCCAGTACTGGACACAGTATTTGAGGCTTAACCAGCGCCAAGTACAGGGGAAGAATCACTGCCTGTATCACACTATTCCTAATACAGGTCAGGATGCCATTGGCATTGGTCACCTGTGCACACTGCTGGCTCCTGTTCAGCCTCCAAAAAACAGGCTCTCTCACAGATGAGTCATAAGCCTGAGTTAGGGGTGAAATCAGCAGCCCAGCTGAGTATGTGTAACAAACAAGAAGAACTGGAAGCCATGGTGTAGCAGGAAAGCTATGATGTAGTCGACATCATGGAAACATGATGAGATGACTTGCAGGACTGAAGTGCTGCCATGGATGGCTACAAGCTCTTCAGAAGGGATAGGCAAGGCAGGAAAGGTGGAGGGATGGCTCTATGTATTAGGGAGTCTCTTGACTCTATGGAACTTGAGGTTAGTGACAATAAGGTTGAATGCTTGTGGGGATAAATCAGAGGGTAGGCCAAAAAGGCCGCCATCCTAGGAGTGTGTTATAGACCACCCAACCCTGATGACGAGGTGGATGAATTATTCTATAACCAGCTGGTGGATGTTTCAAGATTTCCAGGCTTTGTTCTTGTTGGAGATTTTTAACCTGCCAGATGTCTGCTGAGAACTCAACGCAGAGTTCAACGCAGAGAAGAGGCAGTCTAGGAGGTTCTTGGACTGCATGGAGCGTAGCTTCTTGCTGCAGCTGATGAGCAAGCCTACCAGCGGTTGGCCCCTGCTATACCTCCTGTTTACAAACACAGAAGGGTTGGTAGGAGATGTGGTGGTCAGAGGCCGTCTGGGATGCAGTGGCCATGAAATTACAGAGTTTTCAATACTCGGTGAAACAAGGAGGAGTATCAATAAAACCTCTGTCCTGGACTTCCAGTGGGCAGACTTCGGTCTATTCAGGATGCTGATTTGGAGAGTACTTAAGTCAGGGGCTATAGGACTAAATACAAATTGGCAATAGACAAAAAAATTTTTTTTTAAAAAAAAAAAAGGAAATCTTGCAATGTATCATCCTTATGGAGTGTGGCAGTAGAAAGCCACTACCTCAATTTTAAAAGTCATTTATCAACTCAATGGCATGCCTGCATGGCATAATGCATGATTAAGCAGCAGTCCCTTAGATGATACTGAACGAATCAGCTGTGGAAACAGAAGCAGCAGTTACAACATGCAATCATTGTATAGGCCACCAGGCTTGCAAGAGACCACAAGTTTTAATTGTGAGCCAAAACACCTATGGGTGCTTGCATTTGAGACTCTTGCTACACATTGCACTGTATTACCTGCACTGGTCTGAAAAATACCTAAGATATAATTAACATGGCATTGAGTTATATGGTGTAGATGGTTCAAGAAAAGCCAGTAGAATTTTACATCCTTCTCACTACACAAACAGAGCCTCTGAACAGATGTCCATGACAGCCTGACTGATATCAGGGTGACAAAACAAGAAGATATGTCTTTGCAAACTGTTTGGCATTTCACATACTTGCTTCATGCACAGGAGAATCAATGGCAGCTCTTCCTGGCCACTAATGTGAGGAAATACCATGGAAATGCCCAGCATATCAGGTTTGGCTCATGAATGGATCTCCTTTATTAACACTCTTTGTTGCAAAATGTCTCACCACTAGATGTTTCTCAGGCAAGAATGCACCACCACTCTTACTGGTTGCTGGCTCATGCCTGCCATAAGCAGTTATGTGAATATCCATTGTCCAACAGGAAATGAGCTAAACACAGAGCTGGTTGAATGCCCAAAACTGCAGATAGCACTGCTCCAATTCACACCAGCTCCTCCTAGATACGTGCTTGGTGTCCACAACAATATGGCGCACTCGGTGCCCCTCTCACCAGCAGCAAAGTGTCCCTCCTGTGACTTGCAGTTTGGTCCCTTGCTGGTGATTGCTCGGGAGGCCAGGTCTGAGGTTAGGTAAAGAGATGTTTGTGCTGTGGCACAGCCACTTTCAGCCTGCTGAGGCAAGCAAATAGTCATTACTACATTTTATTAAGCGCAGTGCTCAGTTGTCTTTTTTCAACATAAACTCTTATTCAGGGTTTATAGTAAGGAGGTTTTTATGGCTGTAATACATGATTTCATGTATAAACAATCGTTCAGTGAATATTCAATCACTTCTTACCACAGCTGTCATGTTCACAGTAACTATTTAGGCTCTCTACTTCATCTCCAATGATAACTGAATTTCTTGCAAATAATGTTCGGTTCCGTATTGATTTGGCTGTTCTGTCACCAGAAGTTTTTCAGATTAATAAGTTGGACAGCATTAGTCGTAACTCACACAGTACAAAGCCTTGCTCCACAATTATCTCCTCTGACTTCCATAGGACTATTCCTGGTAGAGGTTATTTGTTAAGGTTATCAGCCTATACATTCAGATTTCAGCATAGCTGTCTCCAGCTCTGATCACAAAGGGCACCCTTAGCAGCCTTGCAGAACAAATAAGATGGCAATGTTATATTTTCTCAATCAAATGGGTCATTTCACACACTTTCTGATTTTATCTACACCACCTTCCAGCATTTACTTAATAGGAAAAAAAAACCCAAATGTATCTTACAGCTTTCTCACTAAGCTTTTTCAAGATGTTATGCCACCTTGAGTACTGCATCCAGTTCTGGGGTCCTCTGCACAAGAAGGACATGGGCCTGTTGATCTGAGTTCCAAGGAGGGCCACAAAAATTATCAGAAGGCTGGAGCACATTTTCTATGGCAACAGGCAAAGAGAGGTATGCTTGTTCAGCCTGGAGAAGAGAAAAATATCTAAAGGGGAACTACAAGAAGGTGTTCAATGAAGTTCAAGGCCAGGCTGGATAGGGAGTTGAGCAAGCTGGTTCAGTGAAAGGTATCCGTGCCCATGGCAGGTGGAGTGGCACTTGATTCTCTTTAATTTCCCTTCCAAACCAAACCATTCTACAATTTTATGATTAAGCTGCTAGTGCAGAGACATTATGCAGAGTCCACATACCAGACTAGCCTAAGTCACTTAGCAAGCAAGAAAATCAGACAAGTTAATGTTAAGAACATGTACGTTTCAATTTCTAAGGTAAGACAGGAGCAAGTCATAGCTACAAAAGTAATACTAAGTTTCTACAATGGCAACAAATCTTCAATTCAGGAATATTTAAGGGCTGTTTTTCAGCAAGGAATGAAATCAGCAACAGAACAAGGAATGTCTATCCAGAACGGACTGGAAGCCACTCACATCAATATTACTGCTGAATACAGATTAGAAGCATAGGAAAATTAAATACATCAATCCGTAATATTTGTATTTTTCATATTTTACTTAATAATTTTTAAAGGTTAAATTTCAATTGAAAATTGAAACATAGCACAAAAATGGGTCACTAAAACCTGTTCTCTTGCATTCTGATCTCCACTTTTTCTGCTATAGCACAGAAAAACTTAAGACACTAAGAAACCGCATTCTTTATAGTTCCCATCTTTATGACACATTTAAAAGAAGCACAGCTCATGAATCTTTGTCACCTTTCATCCCCAGCTTCACAGCAAGTAGAATTCAGTTCAGTGATAATCCTTCTGCAACAAACACAAAATACCAGTATTAATACCTTTACTTCAAAAGGGCAAATTCTGTTGGCTTTTCTCACGGGATTACTTGCAAAAGATTATTGTATAAATAAGGGATTTTTTTTTCCTTATGTCTCCCATAACATTATCTAAAAGAATCAATGTTCAACGGTGCATAGTAAGAAAGGGGAAAATGAAAACGAAAGCAAAAAAAATTCTGAAGTGGAGTATAACTATAGACATAATGCCTCAAACACAATTTAATCACTGCAAATTTAATCCACTCCATGGAAATAGCTCCACTACATTGCTTTTAATCTTTTGCCTTCAAACAGTCAAGGGTTACTCAGAAGAAGGAATGAGGAGCTAAAGAGAAATGTCCACTGCAGTGTACCATCTTAGTTAACTGTGTTTAACTGATGTATGGAACCCACCTCACATTTGCTTTTAATTTTCATAACTCAGCTAAATCAGTGATGTTATACTGCACAACACTATTTTGCTATCTTCCATATTAGTATAAGAGCATACTGGTTTTAAAAAAAATCAACTGTAAATAACTTTCTCTAAAACTTTCTCTATTCCAGAAAGTCTGTGAGCCATTTCAATCAAAAAAATACTGTATAATACACTTTTCATTCCAGAGAAGATTATTATAAACACGTCTGACAAATTTTCTAGTGAGCCAGGACCACTGAAGTTTGCAGTTGTCATAATTTTGCAACCCTACCACCCTCATAGATTCAGTGAATGAGAGTCAACAAGCTATATCATCACATGAATTTAACCTAGCAAAGTTTATGTTGAAAAGAAATTTCTTAGTTGGACAGCTGCTATCTAAATTATTAAAATACCTTTTCGAAAAGAAGTGTATTAGTGTAAGAAGTCTGATTTGCATAAATGCAGCAAACAATCATGCCACTGAAAAGACATAGCATTGAAAAAGACAAAGTAAGTTTTTATAGCTGTGTTTAAAGAGGAAAAAAAATTAGTCAAGTTCATCTCCTGATTGCAGAGACTCAAGATCATGTGTGCATCAAGCCTTTTCATGTGTTATAGTTATGCATACACATAAACCCACAAGGTTTCACACGGAAAAACTGAAAGCTTTCCTGGTCTCTGTCTTATTTCGTTTTGTGCAAAGAAGAGTGGTCAATGACAGTATTTTGGCTAGTTGTTCCCTTACGGGCAGAATTACACATTTTTGAATTCCACAGGAAAAGCTCCTAAAAACACATCTTTCTCCTTTTCTTCCTAAGGAATCATTAGTGATAGCAAGGACTTTATTTATAAATAATGGTAAGAAAAACAGTGTGCTGGCTTTGTCAGTCAACACCCTGAGGCTAACAGCTCTGTTCTCCTAAAAAGTAATCTCTATTTTTTCAGTATACCCACATAATATGTGGAAATCTTTCAAAGAAAGAATTGATTACCTACTGAATTTGCATGTGTTGTGAACCTCTTTTCTCAGGAGTTCTAAAGAGAAAAACAAATCAAAAATTTCCTACAATTAAAAATTATGGATGAACCTCAACATACTTTAAAATAGTATGATTAAAAGGGAATTAAAGAAAAAAGAGAGAAAATATAGGAATTAACATATAAAGTAACAGGTAACACCATTAGAAACCACTGTGCAGTTGTTCTGTGAAGGAAAGCCTGAGAATCCAGCATCCTTATTCCCACTGAACTGAGGTTTCTGTCATACAGCAAGTTAATCACTTATGCAGATCAGCAAAATGCCTCCTTTCTATCTCATACACATTGCATTCATTTATTCTGTAGTGTAGAAGTGTCTGAGTAAAACAGTTCCCCACTATCAAAGCCAGACAAGCTCTTAGGAAAGTGAGAGATTGAGCTTTATTTTCTTTATGCCAAGGACGAAAGCCACATTTTGAATAAGCTTTAAGTTGTTATGTGAGACTCTTCAGCTGTGTTTTCTTGATAAAACAGCAGCTTTCCTATATTTTGCATTGTGTCTAACGCCTGAGAACTGCTTTGTGAAACTGGTACTGAACAAGCTGTTCAAAATAGCTTAACACGTGGGGAAACATAAAGACTTCCAATCCTATTTGGCAGTAAGCATGGGTTAACACAATGATACACTCAGTTTCTCTGAGATTACAATGTTATTTGGCATACAGAAGGGGAAATCTTTGAGCTCCTGATAAAGTTTAACGTACAAAGAACAGAAATGAAATTCATGTGATTGTAGTTTGAGAATTCAGTGAATTCATCGTTTCCCTGCATTTGAGAGCAGGCACTAAGTTAGCTTCAAATGCAGTCCTGAATACAGCTAAAAAGTACTTATCGTGCCAGTTCACCTCAAAGAAGAGTATTCCCAGCACATGCTAGAATCTGCTCTAGGGATTTGTAACAGAGGTCACAGTTGTTCTGTATGGTGGAGGAAGGAAAAGGTCTGGGTGCGGGAACCAATAAAAGGAATAAATTACAAAAGAGAAGTAAGAATGGCACCTACATTACCAGGTCACAAAGACCCCACAATACATCTGTGCACATCTTCTCAGGACACGCAGGCCAGGGGACAAAGCCCTGATGATTTACTGGGGTGGAATGGAGACACTGTTTACGGCCAGCTCACAAAGGGTACAAAAAACTATATAAAAAGGCGGTGTATGCTAACCAACCTAAAAACCCAGGAGAGAGAGACTTGTAAGTTGGTATTCTCCTACATCTCACCCAAGGATTCAAGTAAGGACTGACTGGAGACTACCAGGGTACATACGTTTTGGGGCTGGACTGCCAGATGCATATATCTCAGTGCTTATGAGTTTTTCCTCATGAAAGCATGAATCTGAAGGAGTAAAGCTAATTTTGTTTTAATTTTTGGAAATAAACACAGCTTCCTTTTCTGTAAGAGCTTGCATGCAACTCTGCTTCACCATTGCAACAGTTTTCTGGGGTCTAGAATTTTTCTTAGCATCTTTACATGGAAATTTTCAGAATAACAAGGGCTTTTTGTCCATATGGTCAGAAATCCTCCCACCTGTTCTTTAACCAGATATATGCAATTTTTTTCGTAGTCACTCTTCTGGCCCCTTAAGCAGCTAGAGATCGATTGCAAGAGTCTTCATTTTGCCCTGAGCAGCAGCTATTGAGGAGACGCAGAAATGCCCACAGAGAGCACAAAAGCTTCTTCCAATAAAAGCCAGAATAAAACTCTCTCAGGCACAACACAAACACAAGCTTGTCTGGCACTACCAAGAAAAGGCTAGCAACAGTGTTGACTGACACCTAAAGCTCCCGCCTTCACCCCCTCTTCAGGTGTCATCCAAGCCAAAGACTATTAAAATTTAGCCAAGCACATCTACTCAAATCCAGGAGATGAGTAGCTTTTCATGCACATTCCTCCAACTGCTCATGCCCTTTTCAGCACTGCCATACAAGACCAAACACATAGGGTCAAATTTGACTTTTATACTGGTTTTGCAGCTGTTTCTTTCATGATAAACAGAGACTTAAAAAGTAAAATAGGCAAAACCTTTCTCTGACAAAAGAAGAGAGTCTTCCAGGACTGCTTTGTGAAGTAAGGATTTTATATTTAGATTTCTGAGCATCAGTGCTTTCAGTGCCTTATTTTTGATTTTATATGACAGAGCCCTTAAGTGTATCCAGTTACTTATATTTACCATGCAGAGTAATAAAATATTTAACTGTTGTTGAAGTGATAGTTCTTATATCACTAAAAAAAAAAAAAATAAACAACATTTAAACCAGAAGAAAAGTAAAATCTTCTATGGGATTTATTTGAAAACTTTTGCTTTTTTGCATCTTACTTATGGACTTTCAGTCTTTGGGAAAACATGTCAAGTACACGGCTGCAATTTTAAATAATTCCACAGCACACACCCTGAAATGTCTCTCACTAGTTCAGTGCAGCAAAACCTTCCTCAAAGTGTAAAAGCAAAGTAAGATTTTTGATAAATTTAAAAAAACAAACAAAAAACCCCACTTCTGAATGAAAAGCAATATAAAATTCAAAATTACAGATCATAAAAGCTGCAGCTGGGATTGAGGCTTTCTAATAGCCACGTAGAATGATTTGATCATCATCATCAACATAAAGGAACAATTAGCAAGCATCTAGAGACGTGGTTCTGACCATAGCATAGACAACACTATCACATGCTAAATAAGGAGAACAAACACCAACACAGCTACGTATTTACAATTCATGCCCAAACACAGTTGTTTCAGTAGCCCTGTATTTCTGTAGGCATTCATCACTTTGCAGCCGCTTCACCTATGGGTGTGCCCTGAGCTCTCACACGCTAATCAGCATCAGGCTGGGTCAGGCTCTTAGAAGTGAGTTTGTCAAAGCACAGCACCTGGATGCTGCTGGCTGATGGTGACTCATTCCTCTGTTATTGCACCAATACTACACAGGGTGGTTAAGAGCTGTACTCACCTAGATGATAGATTGCAAACACTATGGGAAGCACCTGAAGTCATTGAAAATTCTGCAGCATTTATACAAGGGAGATATTCAATCTTATAGCCCTCCAAAATTTTCACATGAAATAAATTAACCTTAATGAACACCACTGCTAATAATCTCAGCAGGGGCTAAGGATTGTTTGTAGGGCAGCTCTCCAAAGCTTGCCCTCACTTCAAAGACATGCCAGTGCACGACACAGTTGAATTTTTTCTCAATGCTAATCTTTTGCTTTATCCAAACTTTGCATTCAATATTTTTATTCATTAAAAATACATCAATATATATGGATATAATAATTCCATTAGCTGTTATTTGATAGTCACATCTTTCTTTAGTAATTCTCTTTCTAAAAATGTTCTCTTTCTCTGGATTATCCAGCTAATTTTCCCATTTTCCCAGCTTTATACCATAATCCCTCCTATAAAGCTAGACCTAAATCAGCCTCTTTATGCCCTCTAAATGTAATGCCTTTTATCTTCTTTTCTGCTACAACTACATTCTGAGTGTACAAGGAATGCTTTTGACAGAACAAAGAGCAAACAACTGGCCTTGAAAGTTATGAAAGAATAGCAGTCATAAGCTTTTTTAAAAAAGATCTTTATAATCAGATGCTGCTACTACTGTCTGAATGATACAGGGTTTTACTTCAGAAGGGATGTGGTAGTAAATGCAACCTGAATGTTCCACAGAACAATGTTTCCAGGGCAGCTACACCTATACTTCCCAGTATAATAATATAGATACCAGTTATTGCTTAAAAATATACAGGTAAGGCCTTGTTGATTTGTGATCACTAAGAGTTCAGCTTTAAACCACTACTTTAAATCATTTGCAACTCTGGAACTAACGCTTTCTCTGCACCTTGCAAATGTACTGAACTGAGCAAACTCAAAAGGGGATAGTGAACACAGTGAGATAGATGGAAAGGAAAGGGTAGCAGATGACTACTTCTGTAGGAAAGTAGCTTAATGGCATTAGTTTATCATACAAAGACATTTATTTCATTATTCCCTGTGGGCAGCTAAAGCACCACAAGGTCCTAACACATTCACGGAGATGAGCACAGCGGACAAAAACTCCTTCAGAGTGCAATATTTAATGAAACTTAAATTAAGCCCCACAAGAGCAATAGAACCTATATGAAATATGGCACCAACATTGAGCCATTCCATTCATATACATGTCTTCTAAAGTAATTGTCATCAAATGCACACATGGTCCCAGAGGATTCTAATACAGTTTTAATATAGCTTCCATACACGTACATGTTTTCTTTTTAACATGTATTTCATAATAATTTCCTACCATGAGGCACAGGACAGAAGGGTAAGGAAAAGTCTGCAGCTAAGACTGAACACTTCCTTATGAAATAAAATAATTTTATTGTAGCCTTTCACTTCATTGTTAGCAATGAAGATTTTTGCTTCTGTTTGCCTCTATAAATATATATATATATATATGCCAAAGCAAGGTAACAGACTGAAATTTTAAACATCACAATTTAACAAAGTAATAGGAAGGTATTATTGCCTAATGTTTTAGATATTGTTATATTACTATGTATTTCTGTGGGAAAAAAACCAAAACTGAACAAAACACACAACATGCAAACATCAAATCCAAACCTGATTTTAATCCATTCTCTAATAAAAAACTTACCTGTTTTTTAGCCAACCACATCTACTCTACAAAATCATTCCCATACAGAACTCTGATTCAGCGTAAAACGAAATACTCTGCACTAAAAGTTAATTATAAGCAAAACCATTTTCAAACAGGAAAATAATCCACCTGTATTCAGAAACTGGTATTAGCAAAACAAAGTTTGTTTTCCTGTTTCCAAATAACTATGCAGAGGTAGGTGCTTAAAACCTAGACCCAAAACCATGAAAAACATATGGTTTTGAAAATTCACAGTTTTGAAAATCATCAGTATACAATTGAAATTAGTTTGAAGAAAAGAGCTGAAATTATTAAAGAAAGCAAAAAAAGGACAGCATGGTTCCGAATTCTGCTTGTTTAGTATATTGCATGGATTTTGTTCTGCAATGCACGCTCTTTCAAATCCAGAGATGCAGCATTCAGGCAGGCCAGAAGAAAGGCTCAACACAAGATAGTGAAAGACGGGAGACACTACCACAACAATCAGAACAAAAACAAGGACAAATATTTATCCTTGGTCCAGATTGTGATAAGCAGAACTAAAGACAAGATTTGGGAATAAGAAGTGAAGTCTGGATCTTCAAGATTTGACTTATCAGGCAGAAAGCACAACAACAGAAAATGAAACACATCTTAACCAAAAGTAGCTCTTCACACAACTGTAGTACCACTTCTCTCAGCACTTCAGATGTATAGATGCTGTAATGCATCAAGCAATTCCAAAGATATTCTGTTTTCTACCAAACATCAGCTAAAGGGGTTTGGGCTGAATACGCCCATGATATCAAATTGTTAGAGCTGGTCAAATAGACACATCCAGACTTGATGCATGAGCAGTTATATCCCAAAGGATATTTACCTTTCCTGTAAGTCTCAGTGTCTGTCATTTCCTGTAACCAAGGATCATGGAAGTGTGTCATGAAGCAAAGCCACCATCTGCAAACCATTCCCTGGGGAACAATGTACTGACTGAAGTATTACTTTTTGCACCATCTCACTAAATTTACACTTTGCTCTTAAAAACAAACATACAACAACCAGATCAGATGATTGGTTACATGAAACTTTCACAGCTTGACTGAATCAAGGAATTATTTACTGCAGATCATCTGCAAGCAGCAATGTGAGCAAATACCTTAAATCTTTGTTTTGGTACTCTTTACAATACTTTGAGTCTTACTGAAACCCTTCCCCGCCCGCCCCCTCCCCCCCCCATATTTTGTAATCT
>VYXB01006870.1:128824-148208 GCA_013397135.1 Pachyramphus minor | reverse complement strand
TTTATAATTTGTCAAGATATAGAAAGAAGAAAAAGAAAGAATCCTTTATACAAACTTGCATTAAATGGAGTTATTTTGCAAGAGTACTAAATATGCAAGTGTCCCATAAGTTTAGCTAAAAAAGATTGCATATGCTATCAGAAAAGTCCAGGCTCTTTTTTGTATGTGCTCAATATGTAACTTTTGAAAAAGATGCCTGACAGTCATGTATTTAATGTATCTCAATACAGTCCTATGTTGTCCTATTTTGACAAGATTATTTTTGTTGCTTGGGTATTCCCATTTTACCGGAAACTGCTAATAAAGACAATCCTGTTGGATTGCAATTGTAGTTCTTGAGCATTTAGCAAGTATTTATGAGAATATTTGTTTATAAAACAACCTAGCACAGCGAAACCACCCACCTTCTCATTAAGGAGGTATCAACTGCCCTGTGCCCAATTGTTTTCCCATTTTGAGAATGCACTTGAGGCTGCAGATCCACAGACTAAACAAGCACTACAGTCATTTTGTGACTGGAGCCCTATGCTGACATTATGTGAAGAAATAACTACTTTTTTCAAATTATGAAATGTCACCTTTTTACATTAGTTTTAACTATAAGCTGAAACAAACCTTTGCTCAAACTCCAGTGCATCAGAAAGCCTTTAAATGGCAAAAACAATAAAAAATGAAGGAACATTACAAAACCAACCTGTGGTCCAGTTTAAAATTGTTTCCTCCAAACAGTAAATTTTCTTACAAAACACAGATCTGAAAAACAATTTCCTACCAAATCATAAATAATTAAGGTCAAAACCTTAAAAAAAAAAAAAGTAAAAAAAAATAAATTCTTTGGGTTTTGAGAAGCCACACTGCAATGATCTGAAGGACGTTTCATCTACAATTTCAAAATAACTCTGTTAAAAATCACACTTAGGACAGTCATTTGGTGTGTCATAATTTTATTTATCAGCTGCAGTTTTGTGTGAAAATGTGAAATTCAAATCAATAGTCATGTGATGGTGAACAAAGCCATTAAAAATACAAATAGTGTTTTGCAGCCAGTGTCCAAGGCAATTCATAGTTCAAACGATCACCAACTTCTATTATAGTACTGACAAGGTTTGCCTTTTCCTAACAGAGACTACTAAGAACTAGTCAGTCTCCACGGCTCTTGAAGCCTACATGACAGTCACTAACTTAGAGAAGAAAGGTGATCCACAGTTGGTCCCCAAAGGAAGCACAGTTCAGTGCTGTGAGATAACACGAGATCATCTGTTCCCTTCAGCGTGGTTGTTTTCTCCATGACAACAGCTCCTTTGAGGCATTCCTCTCGTCTTCCAAGCATCAGTTTCCCAGATGAACTCGGTTCTCCTCGATCACGGTCCAGGCTTCCTGGATATACATCAGGGAACACGATTAAGAAACTCGAACTCCTCCCCCATCTTTTCGACGGAGGGCGGGCGGCCGGGCAGTGGGGCACAGCCAAGAAGGCGAGCGGACAGGGAGGCTCGCAGGGCGCAGCAACACCGTCCCCTGCGCTGGGGCCGCTTACACGGGCGGCACCAGGCTCTTCTTATCCAGCTCGTCCTCCTCCAGCAGCAGCTCGTCCAACTCGCCGTCCTCGGCTCCCGAAGCCTCCTGCCCGCCGGCGGCCCGGCAGCGCCGCAGGTGCCGCAGGGCCCGGCGGTGCTTCTCCTGCAGCCGCCCCAACTGGGCGCGCAGGACCTCCGCCTCCTCGGCCGGCTCGGCGGGGGGCTTGTCAGGGCCGGGCCCCAGCAGGGCCTGTCGGAAGAGGCAGCGGTTCTCGCGGCGCAGGCGGCGGTTCTCCAGCCGTNNGTCGGCCCAGCGCCCGCCCACCGCGCGCATGCGCCTCATCCGTGCCGCGCGCACCGCCCGCCCGCTGCCGCTGCGAGACGAGGGAGGGCTCGCGCTCTATGCAAATGAAGGGCGGGGCCCGGGCCGGCGAGGGGGTGGAGAGGCGCCATTTTGGGGGCGGAGCCATGCTGGGCGGGCCCGGGGGCGCGCACCGTAAGCCGTGACCGCGGCCGCCGGCAGGGAGCGCGCTTTGCCCCCGCCCCCCTGCCCCGGACCCAGCGGGGCTGAGCGGTGGCCGTGGTCGGCAGGGGCAGTGGCGATCGTCCCCTTCCAGGATACACCTCGCACTAGGCCGGGCTGCTCCGAGCCGTTTTCAGCCTGTCCTTGAACACTTCCCACGATGGGGTGTCCACACTGCCTCCCAGGAAAGAGTATCGTCCTTACACCTCCGCTAACCCCACCCTCCTTCAGTTTAGGACCGTTCCCCCTTTTCCTTTGTGTACGTGCCTTTGTGGAAAGCCACTCCCCAACCATCCTGTGAGGACCCCTTAGGTAATCGAAGGTAGTCTAAGGCCTCCCTGGAACTTTTTTGTCTCCAGGTTGAACATCCGCAACTCTCTCAGCCTGTCTTCATAGGAGGACTGCTCCAGCTCTGGGACCAGCTTTGACCTAACAGGTCAATGTCTTTCTTGTGTTGGGGTCCCAGAGCTGAGCAAATCTGGACAGATAGGCTTGGGCTACTGAGCCCTTCCCTATTGGATTACCACAGTCCAAGATGTTTCCTGTCCAACAAGGCAAGGTTTAACTATTGGGTGTGCTTGCACAGTCCTCCAGTGTTTCTGTGGACCTTGCTACCATTGCTTAAAAGAAGTGGCTGCGGCACAGAAGGAAGTTAATGTTGGCTCAGAAGCACTTTTAAATGAAGACCTGGTCATATAGATGTTGCTCCCAGTGTTGCTAGGTTTTTGGGATTTAAGGAGTAAGAAATGCAGACTATGAGAATGCATAATATGTGAATAGTTCTGACAGCTCATAGATTGTGTGGTATAAACTTCTGCATAAGCAATTTCCAATAGGAGAAACAAAATAGAATATGAAGACTCTATATTGGTGGCATTTCACAATGTGTGGTGAAATCAATCTTCTGAAATTCTCATCAATTGCCTTTGGCTATTCTCCTTTTTACATAACCACACATGTTGATATCCACAGAAGAGTAGTCATGGTGGGGTTGCCATGACTGTGCAGTACATATCACTGTAGGCTTCTGTGTATATTTTGTGCTTCAGCTTGTAAATTGTTTGTGATGGGAACCATGCTTTGCTTTATGACCCGTATGTTCTTTGCTTACCAGTTGAGCCTTGAATACGGACCCTGAATTTGAAGTTTAACAAGCAATGGATAGCAGTAATTGTAATAATTATTTCCAGAACCTTTTAGACTCTAAAGGATAACTGGTTACTTCAAATATTTAGAAAAGAAACAGCAAAACACTGTAGAATAAAAGTAATCTAAGTGTTACTGTAGTTTTGCTGTGACTGCTAATCACCAGAAATGAACAAGTATTTCCTGTACTAAGCCAATTTCCAACGAGAGGTTGACTAGGGTGTTATAGTAATTCCATCTAATATGTGACTAAAGTAGTTTTGCATTCAAAGAAATATGTTAGTGCCTGTTTATGAGGCACTTCTTAATGTTGCTGGTTTGGAAATCTATAGAGATACTGTGTCAGGACATCCCCCCACTGGAATGTGACCAAGACAATGCCCTATTTGCAAATGCATCTGTGGTGAGCTGATTGGGACACCATGTCAAACCAGGAGATGCTGAAATCAGTCTGGGTTCAATACCATATTAACATCCTGATGATGAGGCAACCACTGGAGTCAAATGACTGTTAATCACTTTATAGTCCCCTTTCATACAGTCAGATTCTTCTAACATAACCCTTCATGGGGTATACATGTGGAGAGTTCTTGCTGGGGTGGGGACACCCCCCAAGGATACTCCTCGAAGTTAAGAGAAAGAGATCTCATCACAAGCATTGATGTGGGTGAATTACATCAAATCTCTACTTAATAATTAGTTCTTTTTGCTATCTTTATTATAATTGCTTCAATATAGTGCACAATCCTATCTTATATATACTACTAACAGTTTTAGAATTTGTATTGTGTAGTAAATAATTCTGATTAAGATCTTTTGCCTGTTCACTAGTCTGTTCATTTGTCTAATCATTTGTAATAACAAATAATTCATCTTATATAAATATTCTCAATTTGCCATCATTAAAACCTGCAGGGCAAAAGTGGTTCAATCATGCCTTTAAAATTCCTTAAATTTTAACCATTGACAAAATCTGAGTCTAAGATTGGATACTTTTTGTACCTCGTGACTCAGCAGCAGGGCTTCTTTGGTAAATTTTTTCTAAGCCTTTCCCTCCCAGCCATGACATATACCCACTGCCAAGTTGCCCATAAAGCTTAAAGCTTTACTTTGAACTATAGGCAGAATCCAAAAGAGTGCTGAAACTCTCCCACCTATGTGGAAGTGGACCAGGGCTTTGAAGTCCTGAGAAGCAGTGAAACTCCAGAGAAACAGAGGGTAACACAGCACTTGAGCTTTTGATGACCAGTAAATTAGATTACAGTCATCCTTAACAGCACTTTCAGCTTTGATCCAGCTTCCTCACGTCTTGTGGTGAATGTTGTGTTATGGCTCTCAATTTTGTTCATTCACCTTTTTTAAGTTTTTTCAGGTGCCTTTATTGTATGCTGGAAAATATAAGCATGTATACCTGCATAAGGATTGATAGTCTGTACCATACTGACATATCAGAAGAGTATTTACTGAGTTTCAAATTCCTTCGACAGTGTCTGAACACCATTTTGATGTTCTTAGGTTAAAGGTAATGACAGAAGGAGGGGATTGGGGAAAGATAATAAATCAATATAGGCAAACTTTGGTTGTGAGATAGGGCCACACCAGAAAGTGTGAAGAGGAAAAGTGAAAATGGAGAAGTAACAAGAGAAGTCATGAATAGTTGCACAGTTTTCAATGATTTTTTGCTCACTAAATGCCTATGAAGGACAAAATATTTTAAACAGCGACAATATAGTAGTGATAAATATTACTCTGTTCATTTTGATTAAAGCCCTGTGTTTATTTAGTGGTATCAGGTCTCTGTAGATAAGACAAAATGTCAATACTTGTGGACTATCGGCTGTCATTAATTTTGCACCCTATTCAACCTGCACAGGAAAATGGCTCTAGAAAAACACCTCATGAGGCAAATAAAAACTATTTGTGCCTACTATTTCCCTTACGACTTGGGACGCAGAACCCATGTTTTTGAGATGAGAAGTATTCAAGCAGCTCTACTGCTCGTATGGATATTAAGGGGAATTCTTTTCTCTGGTTTTTAATGCAAGATATACAAAAAGGTCCAAATCAAGTCTAGTTAATTTTTTTAGTGTTTTTATTTTTTTTTCTCTTAAATTATAGAATAATAGAATGGTTTGGGTTGGGAAGGATGTTTAAATGTCATCTAGTACACCCCCCTACAGTATGTAGAGACAACTTCACCCATATCAGGCTGCTCAGAGCTCCATCCAACCTGGCCTTGAATGTTTCCAGACATGGGAAATCCACACATTCTCCAGACAACCTGACAATCTGTTTCAGTGTGTCACCACTGTCATCATAAAAAATTTCTTTCCTATATCCAGCCTCTTTTACTTTAAAACCATTACCCCTAGTCTTGTCACTGCAGACCCTACTAAAAGGTTTGTGCCCATCTTTTTTTAACCCCCTTTAAGTATCAGAAGGCTGCAGTAAGGTCTCCCTGGAGCCACCTTTTCTCCGGACTGAACAACCTCACCTCTCTCATCATAGGAGANCCCCCAGCCTGTATTGATACAGAGAGTTGCTCTTACCCAGGTGCAGCACCTTGTACTTGGCCTTATTGAATCTGTTCGACGTGAGATGTTGAACTTGTGGGTTTGCTCCTTGACCATGTGGGTTCGCTCCTTGAACTTGTGGGTTCACTCCTTGAGTTTGCGCAGGTCCCTCTGGAATAGCATCCTGATCCCATTCCCTGGGTGTGTCAACCACACCACTTGGCTCTTCATATCATATCCAAATTTGTTGAAGATGCACTTGATCCCACTGTTTATGTCACTGATGAAGGTATTAAACAATACTGGTACCAATACCCCTTAGGGGCACCACTTACTACTGATCTCTATCCAGACATTGAGCTGTTGACCCGTACTCTCTGAATGCAACCAATCCAGCCAATTCCTTACCCACCAAACAGTCCACCTATAAAATCCTCTCTCCAATTTAGAGAGACAGATGTTATGGGAAACTGTGGCAAAGGCCTTACAGAAGTCCAGATAGATTACTTCTGTACCCCTTCCCTTGTACACTGATGTCACTGCATCAAAGAAGGCNATGCAGTACTCCAGGTGGAGTCTCATCAGAGTATACTGGAGAGGGAGAATCATCTCTCTTGATCTGCTGGCCACATTTCTTTTGATACAGCCCAGGATATATCAGGCTTTCTGGACTGCAAGAACACGTTGCTGGCTCTTGTCCAGTTTTTCAGATATTGATATCCTCAAATGCTTCTTAATAGGGTAGCTGTTAATCCCTTCATCCCCCAGCCTGTATTGATACAGAGAGTTGCTCTTACCCAGGTGCAGCACCTTGTACTTGGCCTTATTGAATCTGTTCGACGTGAGATGTTGAACTTGTGGGTTTGCTCCTTGACCATGTGGGTTCGCTCCTTGAACTTGTGGGTTCACTCCTTGAGTTTGCGCAGGTCCCTCTGGAATAGCATCCTGATCCCATTCCCTGGGTGTGTCAACCACACCACTTGGCTCTTCATATCATATCCAAATTTGTTGAAGATGCACTTGATCCCACTGTTTATGTCACTGATGAAGGTATTAAACAATACTGGTACCAATACCCCTTAGGGGCACCACTTACTACTGATCTCTATCCAGACATTGAGCTGTTGACCCGTACTCTCTGAATGCAACCAATCCAGCCAATTCCTTACCCACCAAACAGTCCACCTATAAAATCCTCTCTCCAATTTAGAGAGACAGATGTTATGGGAAACTGTGGCAAAGGCCTTACAGAAGTCCAGATAGATTACTTCTGTACCCCTTCCCTTGTACACTGATGTCACTGCATCAAAGAAGGCCACTGGGTTGGTCAAGCAGGTCTTACCCTTAGTGGAGCTGTGCTGGCTGTCTCAAATCACCTCCCTGTCCACCATATGCCTTAGCATAGCTTCTAGGAAGATCTATTCCAGGCACAGAGATGAGGCTGACAGCTCAGTAGTCCCCAGGTTCATCCTTCCTACCCCTTTTATAAGTGGTGACTCCCTAGAGTACCATCCCACCCTTTGAGAAATAATGCAAAAGGTAAGGGAATGTCCCATTGAATCTCTCTTCCACTGCATGCATTATCCTAAACTGCAGGATCCTGCTGTATCAGTAGTTTGCTAACAGTCCTCTAAACAAGGTAGGAAAATGCCGGTCAATATGTTGGTCTTTTTGAGGTAGGGGGAAGAAATATCCTTGGAGAGAGCATCTGTAGTCTGACGTATCAAGACGAGGAGAACATTTCCTTTCCAAGAGGGGAAGGGTTGGAAATCTGTCTGTTTCCAGCTTATTTTACCTCCCAGGTTTAGTTTTCAGTGCAACAGAAGTAAACTTCAGTTTAAAGAGAAAAATTCTCTTTAGAGACAATAAGGAACACTGCTGTCATACTGAAGGAAAATCTATAACATAATAGATGTAGTTCTGATAGCCTTGCTGCTGGTGGTTTTAATTGGTCTTCATAAATGCTTTATGCAATTGAAAGTGAATTTAGTCAGCATTGCTACAGAAAGTATGTGTTGATAGAGCTCATAATGTCACCTGTAACACCTTTGTGAATTAGCCTGAGTAGAAGAGACATCTTATTTAATCTCAGGAGCCTTCACATTGAATTCAATAGTGAAGAGAGAGGATTTATTCTTATCCCGCTTCACTAATGTAAAGCAAGAATACTGTGACAGGCATTGGAATTGTGCTTACACTACTGTCAACCTGGAATAAATGAGATCAGAGGCAGGCCCCGTAACCAGGGGTTGTGTTGGGAAAAGTATTGAGAAGAGAAAGAGGGTCTGGAAGCTAATATACTTTTGCCAGCCTGCCTTAGGCATTGTGTTTAACAACATTGTTCCCTGACTGTTAGTGTTGAGAAACAGAGTACATTAGAAACTCCTTGTCATCCTTGAAAGAAGTGATGTTTTGGGAATTTTATAAGCATTCTGAGAATGGGATATGTGGCTTGGGAGGGTTGGATTACTCAATTGTTTATCTTTGCCTAGTAAGTGTATACCTGTGCTCTGAGCTGTTGCTTTCTTATACTTTTCTTTAATCTGTATTAGTTTCATTCATTGAAAAGTTTTATAAAATATATACTGACTTTTTGTTGCTGTTACTGCTAACATTCCTTTCAAAACCATCCTTGAGAATAATTTACTATCACCAAATACATTTACTAGTTGATGCTAGCAGTTCTTGTTAATCCTTGACAGCATGAATATAATTTTATTTAAATAATTGCTAAAGAAGTAAGAATAGGTAATATTGATAGCGTTTATTTATTGTCTTGGTATGGGCAGCAATATTAAAAGCCATCAAACACCAACATCTTTCTTTGAAAGCACTATTTAATCCTATCCATGTGTTGCCATAAGAACTGGGTATAAATAAAGGAAACTTGGCTTCCCAGATTCAGTTAATATTTATATTGCTGTTGGAAAAGAACAGTCCTTCAAGATACTGTTGCCAGTCTGTTTGCACTGGGAATGAGGATGCATTGAAGGAACATAGACATATAAGTTTATAATTTTACTATGGTGCAAAACAGCAAAGAATTACAAAAGAAGCAGTGGCTTAGCAACGCATCTGATCATTACTACAGTGAAAGTCTATAGTGATTAAGAGAGAAAGAGATACATCATCAGTTACCCTAAGTAATACATTACTATCATCCAGACTGCTCTTCAGCTGGGGAGCCCCAGTCACAGCAAAGGGCTGGAGAACTGCTCCTGGGAACAGGGAAATCCTATGCAGCGCGTCCACTCACAGGTGAGGCATCCGTCTGTGCTGTGAGAGGGTCCAGCTTATGTAGTGCTAAACAAACCAGCTCACATCACTTAATTGGTGCGGAAAACAGTCTGGCTTTCTTTCCTTGGTTTTGTCCTGAAGCCTGGCCAGGGCCCAGAGGAAAATCAAGGAGTCAGTTTGGACTAACTAGTATCAAATACCCCCATGTCCTTGACTAGTTTCTAAATACAGAATCTAGTGAGTGGATCCTGGCCAGATGCCAGGTACCCACTAAAGCCAGTCTCTCACTCCCCTCTGCAACTGGACAGAGAAGAGAAAAAAAAACAAAAACAAAAACAGCAAAGGATTCATGTGTTGAGATAAGACCTGGGAGTGTCACTTGCTGATTACTTTCACAGGCAAAACAGACTCAAAGTGGGGATATAAACTTAAATTTATTACTAACAGGATCAGAGCAAAAGAGTGAGAACTAAAATAATCTTAAAAACATCTTCCTCCCACCCCTCCTTCCTTCCAGGTTCTCCATCCACCCCACAGTGGTGCAGGGGAACAGGCAATGGGGGTTACAATCCATTGTTTCTGCTGCTGCTTGAGAGAGAGGAGTTCTTCCCCTGCTCCCGTGGGGTCCCTGCCACGGGAGACGGTCCTTGGTGGACCTCTCCAATGTGAGTCCATCCCTCGGGCAGCAGTTCTTCCCTCGCTGCTGTCCCGTGGGTCACTGCTCCTTCTGGGCCTGGGTGCAGTCCTTCACCAATGAGCTGTACCAATGAGCCACAAGTCCTATCCGGGAAAAACCTGCTCCAGCATGGGCTTGTCCAGGGGCTGCAGGTCTCTGGCAGGACCCTGCTCCATCTTGGACCTCCCACAGGGTCACAGCCTCCTTCATCCATCCACCTGCTCCAGCATGGAGCTGCAGGGGGGGTCTCTGCACCCCAATGGTCCCCCACAGGCTGCAGGGGCACAGCTGCCCCACCATGGGCTGCACCACGGGCTACAGGGCCTCAGCTCTGATGCCTGGAGCATCTCCTGCCCCTCCTTCTGCACTGACCTTGGTGCCCACCTTGTTGATCTCACGTTCTCACGTTGCTCTTCTGTGGCTGGAATTCTTTATGCACAATATCTTCTGGTTTTGAATATGTTATCACAGAGGTGTTACTATCACTCCTGATTGTCTAGGCCTTGGCCGGAGGCAGGAAGCCCATCCTGAAGCTGGCTGGCATTGGCTCCACAGGACAGGGGAAGCTTCTAGCAACTTCTAACAGAAGCCACCCCTGTAGCCCCCCTGCTACCAAAACCCAGCCACAGAAACCCACTACACAGAATTATGGATATCTTTATATCTCAAATCTGAACCAGCTGTGGTTATGTGAGACCTACTGCTCTCACAGCCTTGGACTGACAAGAAAGACACATTTATAACACATACCAGCCTTACTAATTATTAATAATATGCTGTGCTAACAAGCACAAGCATTTACTCTTAAAGCATTACTAAGGATTATATAGTATCTTGGTTAATAAGCAGATATATGACTAAATACAATACTAGGCTAAATATAATATTAGGTTGGAAATTTCATCTATGGGTCAACTTTGGCTCAAGACCTGTTCTTCAGGCCCCAACATTACAGATACTGTTGACTAGGGAAGGAAAACTGAGTTCAGAGCTGCACATGTATTAGTAGAGAAGAAAGAGAATAGTGCACTAAGAATTACAGGTTGGGTTAAAATGTGATAACTTCAGCATGCAACAAATGTTCCCTTCAGATTGACTCTCTGAACAAAGCCTTTTAACCTAAAATAGAAACAGTGGCTAGATTTGGAAATACAGGCAAGATGTTGCCTGTATTTTCTAAGATCTCTATGCATGTATGTTGTGTGTACATGTGGGCTTTTCTTTGTGTAAGATGGTGAAAGCAATATTCTAGGACAGACAAGCACCACATCAAAAGAGAATACTTATTGATCCATAGACCAGTCCTAAATCTTTTTTTATGGTCAAATTTAGCAGTTTGGCCTTTGAACTGTGAATGATGTCTATGATTACATAGGAATACTAAACCATAACTCAGACAGTTGCGTTGTTTCATCAGATTTGATGAGACAGCTAAGGATTATGGGTCTAAAATAAACCACCTGATTACAGGTAGTGTTAAGGTCCCAATTAAAAGGATGGAAAAATTACATTTAAAATTTGCTCTTTTAAAATTAGAACAAGACATTTGGACAGATGAAAGAGGAAATAAGCTAAATAAGTGTCTTGCAGTTTTTTACAGTTATTCATCTGTAAAAAAATCATCATGTTAAAAAAGCCTTGCAAAGTCAGAGCAAAAAATTGTCTTTATAGATGGGGAAAAGTGATTGTCAACAAAGTTTGCAGTGAAAAATTTGTTCTGTAGGATCAAATGTAGTAAAAAATATTGGTCATCCCTGGTTTCCAGTAGAAAATGGGAAAATATATCTTAAAGTCTGTTATTGTGTGCTAAATTTTATTTACAAAAGGTGTTGATGACTTGAAAAAAATGTCAGATCCAATTTGTTTACTAAATCATCTGGTGAAACTTATCTAGTGTTTGCATCATATGTGATTACATCTAATTATGTATGTTCTATTTATGGTCTATTGGATACTTTCAAATCGTCTGAATAGAAAACACAGCCTGCTGTGCAGAAAATAATGTTTTGTCTTTATTGCCTGAATAGGAAAAGATGAATTGCAAGAGCTGAAACAGAATAGCTGGAAAAGCCATAAAATCTAACATTGTAATGTTCTTCACTTTGCAAAATCTTTGTTTGAATGATATAGAAAATCTTGGATAAAATGATATCATAGCACTTTTACCAACCCTTATAGGAGCAGACCAAAAAAAGAAGGCTGTTCTCTAGTTCATCTTGAGCAAGACTGAGTAATTAATTCAGATGATTCTCATAGAATCACAGAATAGAATCATGTTATGTCCAAAAAATTAAAATATACATAATAATTCTTTTAAACAGCCATTGTGTAGAAGATCCAGAAGGAAGTAAAAATTTCACATATTTTCTGCATAGTTAATTTATAAAACACTTAGTAGCTAGATGAAAGATACTCTGAGCAGTCTGGATTAAAAGATATTTAAAATCACTGCAATAAAAAATGAGGAAACTACAAGAATTAAGCAGCATGACTTCTTAAAAAGAAAATTGTGTTTCATAGATCTCTTAGAAACTATTTACTTTGGCAATATTTAGTTGATGAAGTATCAGCTTATAAAACTTTAAAAATTCCCTCTCCCTGAAATGAACACAGACTGTTAGGTTTCTATGATATGAGAAGAAAACATGTCCTGGATCACAATCTGAAATATAGAAAATGGAGGGCTGGATTAAAAGGTCAGTTTTCATCCTGTGTAGAGGTTAATAACGAAATGCTTCAGCATTCCTGAGTAGGTTTTTTGTTTGATGCATTTGTTGATCTGCAAACACCAACAAGGCAGAGGGTAGCAAAACTTGTGATCACACGAGGTTTTGAAGGTGATTCTCTAATTATATGATATAGACCACTGTCTAGTCCAAAATATCTTCATGGTTATACAATCCTGATTATCAACTGATGTGTCTTGTAGGTATGAATATTTGTGTCTATATAGTTCAAACTCTGATAGTCAAAATAGTTGCAGAAAAACTGTGTACACAAACATTTAAATAACTCATTGAGAAGGCTACATGATTGTTGTATTGCCTGTGTGCAAGGCAATGTTTGTTTCTTTTCTTCATTACCTGAATTTACTGATTTGATTACTACAGCTTTTGCTTAATCATAAATTTAGCAAAATGAGCAAATAAAGCCAAAATTAGATGGCAAGGCATACCACATATATATATAGAGAGAAGTTATAGTGAAAAACTACAAGGTGGCAATTTTATTTGTGATATATGAAAGACTACAGTGTACAAGAAAGAAACACCTTGATCATGATCACTGATAATCAGAAAAAACATCATATATATAGAACTGCTGATCAATTAGGTAATTGCTTCTGTAATTCAAGTATTGATTGCCCAGATCTTACAGATGTTCTTTTAAATCTCTATTTTGCAGGTAAACTGTACTATGGTCTCTCTTGGAGATAAGGGATCATGCATCACAAAAAATTCGCTTGGCACATGTTTCAGTTTCTTGCTGCACTCTCCTGCATTCCTCAAGACTTCCAGTTCACCAGCTGATTCTCTCATTATTAAAGTGTTTTTGTGGTTTCTGTTGTAGCTGCTTTGAGGACTGGACATTCTAATTTAAATACCTGTGTTATGTCCAGCAGTGGAAAAGAATTAGATAGGTAATTCACTTCTTTCATCAGCAGGAACAGCGTGCAGAAAGTATGGAGTAGTTACTGAAAATCTTTCAGGAAGTTCTTCTACTGTTAGCCCAAGATGTAAATAACAATGACAATATTATCTCAAGGACTTGGAGTTCAAGCTGAATTTGTTAGTAGAGGGTTCTCTTGTACGATACCTGGTATATATAGGGGTTGCAAAGGTCATTACTTGAAGTATTCCTGGCATTGAATTGTAGGATGACAGAATCAGCAGTCATAATTGAAAACTGGATTGCAAATTAATTAAAGTTATATCAAATTTTCCATGAACTGTTACCTCAATGACTTTAGGTATAGAAATGAACTCTAATTTGTAAAGATCAGATCTTGATGATATGACACAGTTCTAGAGACTGTTCTTCTTTCTGTTTTTCTTCAATATTTAAGAGCGTTAAAGTGGTAGTACTGAATCTGTATTATTTTTTGTCCAGTAAATCATTCCCAGTTGGATGACATAAACTAGAAGTGACCTCAAATTTTTATCTGTATACTTAGATGTATTAAACAAGAAGAGACATAGTTTGTGCATAAGGAAAACCCAGAGGAATGGGTTATTGTGACGAAAAGACCTGATCAGGAAAACCCAGAAGCAAGATGGGCAAGCAGAAAAGCACTCATCTTCAGAAAAGACATGTAGGTGACATTTTTTATTCCAGAATCAAAGGAGCTTCATGGACAATTAATAAAGCCTCAAAGCATCTCTGTAAGTCAGGTCTGTCTTACTACATCAATTTTTTTATGCTGCAAATCCAAGTGACTTGTCCAACTTGTCAGAATGGGCAATGGCCACAGGAGCAGTAGCACGCCCAAGTCCTGTATTGCCTAACATCTCTAACCCTAATAAAGATCTTGACATACATATTAGGCTAATTGCAAGTATTCTGTTTTTAAATACTACATATTCTGATTTTTGAGGGTTTTGCTAACTTGTTCATGCTCAAGGAAACAAAAAGTCAATAAATTGATTACTTCATTTAGATATGTGTATGAGAGATGGGTAGAGGACTAAATCCTGAAATGCTGATCTTATTTTGGTTAACATGTTTCCTGCGGTTTCTGTTACTGGTCTCTTTCGGAAGTTGCCCAGTGGAGAACAAGCATGCTTTTCTAAATAAAAATGTATGTCAACATCATGACAACTTTATTTCTGCCTCTGTGTAAAAGGATCAAAGAGTACAAACAGTCTCTTTGGTGTGCTTTCTCTCCCTCTCTCTCTCTCTCTCTTTCTTTCNTGTGCAATTTTCAGCACTTAAGAGACACTATGTATTTTTCCTGCCTCTTTTGAGTATATCTAATAGGCATTTATTCAGAGACATTGTAGGAAAAAAAAATAAATGGAAGAAGGAGGGCAAACAGGAGGAAGGAAAAGAAAAATATTTCCCTTTAAACACCATGTCAAAGACCATTCTAATAATATGTACCAAAAACCCCTACCCCACTCATATCACTGAGTGTGATGAAGTCTGGATCACATTTTAGTTTTAGAATTGTAGTGANCTCTTTCTTTCTCTCTCTCTCCCCATTCCCCCCCTCCACCCCCCCGCTTTATTACTGTGCAATTTTCAGCACTTAAGAGACACTATGTATTTTTCCTGCCTCTTTTGAGTATATCTAATAGGCATTTATTCAGAGACATTGTAGGAAAAAAAAATAAATGGAAGAAGGAGGGCAAACAGGAGGAAGGAAAAGAAAAATATTTCCCTTTAAACACCATGTCAAAGACCATTCTAATAATATGTACCAAAAACCCCTACCCCACTCATATCACTGAGTGTGATGAAGTCTGGATCACATTTTAGTTTTAGAATTGTAGTGAATTTGCAAACACACAAAACAGTGTGAATGACATGTTGAAATTTTGTCTTAAAGCACTGATCTATAATAAAAATGCCCAAAAAAGTCTGCCTCTTAAGCAGTGTTATTGCTGTGATAATCTGAAAATATATCAAGCAAGGCAAGGATTATGGGGGAATAAAATACATGTTTTATTGGTCTGATTTATGTGGAAAAGTATGAGATTTGGACAAATAGGTGGGTTTTTTTAGTCATATGCAGTAGAAGAATAACAGTAAATAAGCAGACCAAAGACAGTGATTCATGATTCACTTATGGTCTTTAATGTAAGAACTGCTAAGAAAGAGATAATGGGGGCACCATAAGAAACAATAAGGAACCCCATTCTAGGAAATGCTCATGTCCAATCTATTTCAAAAAATTGTGCAAGTGTACGGTTAACTTGAAGGTTAAATTTTCCTCAGTGGAACACAGAGTTAAATACTTGTTTCCCTAAAAATGTCTTTTTAAATTACATACCTGAAGACATTGAGGGTCTAAATCAGAAATTAGGACTTCATTAGGAACTTTGCTTGCTTTCTGAATGGAAGAACTGGGGGGTGGGGCAGGGGGGGGAAGTGAATTTCTGGTTCTTCATGTATCCTTACACTTATAACTTTTGGGACATCTTAAAAAAACCTAACCAAAAAAAAATCATTTAAATGAGCAACCCACAGAATATGGTTTCTCATGTCCTGATGCTTGTACTTACATTGTGAAAGAGTAGGAGAGGAGTGAAAGGGAATAGTGACTCACCCAGATTGGTAGGATTCAAGATAACGGTAATCAAACAAAATCTCTGGTAGCCTCACTTTCTGTTGTACTTAGAATGAATCACCAGTCTATTTTTAAACTGATGTGCACTGTTCCTGACACTCTGAAGAGAACGTGTCAACAAAAAAAGTTTCAAGAAACTTACACAAAATACTTTTCTTTCCAGAATAATCTGCTACAGGTAACACTGTATTTCAATTTGGACCATGTAGTTCATAGCAGAAAACATGTAGGACGACAGTCAGTAATACCTGATTCAAGAACAAAAGAAATTAAAGGAGAAACTTTTGTAAGGTCTTTGATACAAGCGTAGACATTCAGCATTGCTGTTGTAAGGGTATGATAAAAGAAAAAGAAGTAAAACTATAAAGAAAATAAAATCTAGTGTTCCTCCATTCTTAATTAAACTCCTGAAAAAAAGACAAATCTTATGCTGAAATGTATGATGATTTCTGTCAATAAACTCTTTGACTTCAGAAAGCATATTCTAGAAACTGTGTCAAGTGTTTTTTTAACACAGGCAACAGGGCACCAGGAAATGCATTTCTCTCCTTTGACTATTGAGAAAACCTCCAGAGAATTTTGTCTTAAAGGACTGTTAAGTTTTGAGATGGCTGAATCTGGGAGAGAGATTCATGTGTTCTTGTTTTCATCATACATGGGAAGCATGTTTGATGTCTACAGGGAGCTCAGAGGGAAAGTTACCTAGGTGGAATTAAGTGAGCAGTTTGTATATAAACTGCAGTGAATAATAAGTAGTATTAGTAATATTAACACAAGTAATATTAACACAAACTTCCATTAACTGATGCACCTTTTCTTGAAGTGAAAGCTAGAAGAAATAGTTGTGATTTTTTTGTACTGATGCTTTGTTCCTATGTCAGTCTCAGCAAAACAGATCAGGTCATACACTTATTTTTTATCACTAAACAATGTCCACTGGTGCTATTCATGAGCAATACTGACAACGTTTGCTAATATGCTGGAGAAAAGCAACTGTAATTTAATTTATTTATAAAGTGCAATTCATTTGTATGGTACCATACAAATTGAAGAATTACTGGCACAAAGAATGTATATTTTATTTCTCTCTGGATAATGCATTAACTTCTGTAGGAAAAAAATTTGATTTTAAAGGAAAAGAGTGAAAAAGGAAAGACAAGACAAATTAAGAGTGAAAACACTGAAAGTGCTTTCTATTTACTCTTACAGGAAGATAGTCTTACTAATAGTTTTTAAGTATCTCATCATAAAATTATTATACCTTTTAAAAATAAAATATCTGGATGTTTAAGATGACTTCATACATGAAATTGTAGCATTTTAATGTTTTATATCTAATTTTTGCGCTTTTTTATTACATCTTTCTGCAGTCTCCATATACCAAGAGATATTTTTTGCTTCCTCATTTTCACCATCAATAGTAGATCTTAAAGAGATCTGCAGGTGAATAACAGTAATACATACACGGGATTAAATTTTTTTGAAGAGAAGAGACGTACCATGCTAGAACATGATCCGACAGACTGTGATGCAGTCCTAGCTCAACAGGAGGCTCAAACCACAGTGGAAATTACTAACAAAACCCACTCTTAATTCTCAGGCTTGGTCTTCCCAAAATTGGCAAGTTGTGAGCTGTTGTGTAACTGTCATTGTTTGCTCACAGTGAAGCTCCATTCATTTTCCATTCCCTCACTATGCAGGAAAGGCAGTCTAAACAGGACTGATTTTTTTCTCTAATTCTTTCCCAAAAATATCTTTGTCTTCTTGCTTCGTGGACCAGGAAAAAGCTGATCTGCTGTTATACAGGCCTACAGTCAAGAGTGGGAGGAAGGAAGGATGGAAGCGGGGAGGGGCGAAGGAAAGAGGGAACGAAGGAAAGAAGGAAGGAAGGAAAGAAGGGAGAGAGGGAGGGAGGGAGGGAGCTAGGGAGGGAAAGAGAGAGAGAGAGAAGGAGAGAGAGAGGGAAGAAGGAAGGAAGAAAGAAAGGGAGAACAGAAGGCGGGGGACAACAGAGACCAATTTAGAAACAACTTATGGGAAGCCAAGTGTGCAATTACTTTCTGCAAAGTTTTGTGGATGAAGGACAGCTCCTGTTGTTGTGAACCACAGCTGGCTAAATGGTACTGAACTTCAGTGGGGCTGTCATGAGCTCAGAGAGAGGACTGCTACTCAGGGTTCTGATGAACACAACACTATGTGGGTGTTTTGTGTATTTTGGGGACAGGTACAGGATTTTACTTATATTCATCCTTATTTTTTCATGTCTACTTTATGATTCTGCTCAGCAATTTCTCCTCTACATACTGTTGGATATTCTTTTGGCAGGGACAGGGGCTGGTTTCAGGCTGTAGATGACATGAAGGCATCAGTAACCGAAAATTCCTTTCTGCATAGCGTTGTGGCTTTGACTAATTGCTTGCCAGTTTTTGACTGAGGAAGACTGCTTTTGAAAGATTACAAATTCAAAATAATCAAAGTGGGCTAAAGGGAATTGGATAGGAATAAAGGACAGAAGTAAAGTAATCAGATGTGGATGAGAAATGCAGATGTCTCAGCAAATCATGTATGTTTCTCTGTAGCAGTTAAGTAGAATTCCTACTGTTATGGTATTCATATGCTTTTTCAGAATATAGTCACTTTGTTAAAGACCCTTACTAATGACTCAGCTCTCAAGGTGCTAGGCATGTTTCTGCTCTGTACTTAGAGATGTACTAGTCTCAATTTAAACATACAAATTTTTACTTAAATTTTATACATACCTCAGATTGTTCCATGTTTGTAACATTATATATTCTACGTATTCCTGTGGAATACAGACTTTAAGCAAGAAGACTGCACTGACTGTCAGGTACACATATTGAAAAAATTACAGCTTTAAGCTTCCTTTAGTGTTATGTGTCCATCAACCATTTTGTACTATGACACATGCAGCAGTATTGCAAGAAAAGAGAACCACATGTAAGAGTTCTGTAAGTTGATACAGGATATGTCTTAATTTTTGTTCATTTACTTTTCTTATAATTTAATTCAAGAAATTGTGGGGACTTACCCAGTTGACCTGAGGACCTCCCTTTAAAGCACCATCATGGCTTGGCTTCACAAACGAAGATTTCGAAGGGCTCTACCCACGCTTGCTATAGGCTCACTGATGGCTGAAAAGGTTAATGCACAACAGACAAGTCTGGTTGCAAAAGGCACAGCAGAGAAACTCCCCAGATGGTACCAACAAGATGCGATTCTTTCTGCGTTGTCTTTTCTCCTCGAGAGTGATCTTGCGAGAGTTATCAAAGAAGGCAGCAGTGTTATAGATAGTTTGTCTCCAGGCCTCCTTGGAGGCCAGAGCAGACCAATGGTGATGATCATTATGGCCAAGGCTGAGATGTTGTTTCAGGGACTCCTTGTATCTCCTTTTTGGGGCTCCTCTGTTGCAGCCGCCAGTGGCAAGTTCACCATAGAACACGATCTTAGGGAGGCAGTGGTCCT
>VYXB01006870.1:67971-127831 GCA_013397135.1 Pachyramphus minor | reverse complement strand
CAGGTGGGATTCCGTCAACCCCAGTTGCCTTTCCAGTTTTCACCTCCTGTATGGCCTTAAGAGTTTCTCCAAAGATGGGGGCAATATCCAGTTCAGTTTTCACCGGTTGTTGTGAAATGTACTGAATTGCTGAGTCTTGAACTACACGGCTGGTACTGGAAGTGTTCAGACCATCGATTCAGAATGGAAGCTTTATCTGTGAGGAGCATTTGACTGTCTGCACTGAGTAACAGGCTTTGAACCTTATGTGTAGGACTTCAACCTGGAGTATAGGACTTCAGTGGAAAACATCCTCGGTATCTGGTGTAGTTTACTATACATATAGTATAGTTGTGTGTGTGTGTGTGTGTGTGTATGTATAGTTGTCATTTAGAAATGAGACTCGAATGCTGTTCTTATAATTCTGGCAGGATATATAAAGCTTCTAAATGGGGATATAAATTACATCCAGTATTCATATCATGTCTTCCTCTTATTATAGAAGCCAATTTGAATTCTTTATACAGAACATGTCAGCAACCATTCTTAAAAAAATTCAAGCTTAGTGTGCTGATTCCTCTACAGAATACTGTGTTAGAGTTTGCAGACTGATTCCTTCACAGGCTGTAGTACATTGAACATTACCCCCATTACAACTCAAATCTAGTGGATTTCCTGACTTGCAGTGGACACGGGATTCATCTGATTCTTTGCAATATTTGTCAAAACAAAGAGGAAAAAGGATTTTTTTTATTTTTTTGGGGAAACCTCTTATAAGGAAAACTGTCCTTAATGTGCACGTTCATGATGAGCACTACCATTGCATTCATAACACAGACTCTTGACTAACTATAGAACTGTGGATAGTGACAAATATTAGTCCCGTCATCCATAACAGTGTGTATTTAAATAACATGAGTTTCCTAAGCCCTGTTGCCAAATAATTTGTCCTATGCAACCAAAACAAACAAACAAACTAAAAAATCAAAACCAAAACCAAACAAAAAAGAATACATAAAAACCCCACCAGTACAGAACAGCTGCAGCTATTTGGCTGAGCTCTGTGTTCTTTGCAGTTCCCTCATGCCACCATTTAAAAAGCACCACCTGTCAAACAAATTACAGTAAAGCACTTCATAACCTCTGCTGATTTTACTCTTATTTAAGCTAATGGCCTGCTCTGGATGGGTGCTCTAGTCTTGCAGATCTTAAAAGTGTCATTATGAACTGTGGTTGCTCAGAACCCCTTCAGATGGGTCCATGAATCCTTATTTGTGGTGTATGCTTTAGCATGAACTTGTCAAGCTTACTTGTACAGGAAGTTTTAACACAATCTGTTTTCCTTTTGTTGAAAATAAGTGCCTATTTGCAGTATACAGGTTTAGTTTGTAAGCTCTCCACTATGGAGTCTGTCTTGATTTTCATGCCCTGCACAATGCCAGTAATATTCCTGGCTTTTCAAGAGTAAACTAGAATGACAACCATTTTACAGCTTCCTACGGGCACTGCAGAAATTCCTAATCATGCCTCAGCAGTATGGATCATCACTAATGCTTTGCAAAGAAGAAGAAATAGTCATCAGGCAAACTACTTTCTAAAACAGCTCTAAACTGGGAAGGAGGAAGGTACAATCAGACTGAATCCAGCCTTTATATACTTGTAAAAATATGTACAGAGGAACAGTGATCTGGGACAATTAAAATATCTGCATGCTGTTTTCCGATTATGGTTTGAAGAGATCTGAAATCTTAGAACAAACTAGACAGTGCTCTGGAATATGGGAATTTAATGAGATAAACACAACATTTGGAACTTTTCCAGGCTACCATCTAATGATACTCTTTTCCTGTATCTGGTTTAGGACCCAGATGCTAGCAGTGGATCACCTTTCAATCTAAACTCATACTTCATTGTTTCCTGTCATCTTTGCCCTTCTCTGATAATCTACGAAAGCTTTTATCTAGCTGAACAGATTCTTTTGTTTGATTTATCTGTCTTTAAATTGCACAGATGGATTTCAATTTTAAACTGAGTCTGGGGCCAGAGCCTCTTAGAGATTCAGAAGCTGAAGGCAGGAGTAAAGTTTTTTTCCAAACACTAAACAAAAGAAGACAATTCAAATATAATGGAGCAGTACAGAATCAGACCATAACCTTTCAAGCGAACTCAACATAACCACAGGGAGCCAAAAAGAGCTGAATTTGCAAGGCTTAATGTTAAGTACAGCCAGACAGCTGCACATATTGCATTGGGACAGTGAAGTCTGTCCTCACCAGAAATGTATAAAACTTAATAAAATCTTTCTGAGTCTTAGTTCCCTCTTGTCTTAAGTGCAGATGGGGCACATGCCAGAACCAAGTTCCTCATCACAGCAAAATAAAATACAGAAAACACAGAAAATAAAATGTCTGCACATTAGCAGATCATTTCAGTTTGGACAGACATATTTTATATTCAAACTGATTTTACAATTCTGGCTTTGCTTCTACCAATAACTTGTTTCACCAAGGAAAAAGGGAATGGGAAGTTCATCCCCATGCATATAACAATTGCTAGGGCTGTGCTGCAGGCACCATTTAACACCATAGGGATTGAGTGATTCAAAGGAATGTGCTGACTCTGTGCTGAGTTGTGATTTTCATTTAAGCAAGAGGAACCTTGTCCTTTAGTATTTGCAATATAGGAAGGGAAATGTCAGAGTGAAATTAGTCATTTTCTTGGTGATTTAGAGAGATTAATTCAAGAGAAATTTGGTTTTCCCTTGACAGAGAAAGGAAAATTTTCCAGTCATCATTCATAAAAGGATGATTTATTTTATTTCCAGCTCTGTCAGTCACAAAAACTCTGATACAGGTAGTTTAATCAAAGAGATTTTATCATCAATCACAGCTAAACAGTGTTATAAGTATTTTTCCCCGTGTCCCCAAACAAGGACAAAACTACAACTTCAAAAGCAGAACAGAGTACAGTTTCAGCTGTTCAGGTTTCATTGAAAAGGGAGAGGCAAAAAAATCTTAACTTGGTTACCAAACTATTGAAGTTGCTTTCACTTTACTTGTCTTTTGGTGTTAAACTAATGTCAGGTATCAGAGACCATAATGAAGCTTTAACCAATATACATGGAAAATTACAGTACTTTGCTGAAGGGCTGTCAGGATGGACAGCCTTTTGGACAATGGAAGACAAATGGAAACAGATGTGTTTTGTATTAGCATCCTCATGAGATTAAGCATTCTGCCAGTGGGTAACACATTTATCCCCCAAACTGATCCCCACAAACATACGAGTGAAATTGCTAGAAGTTAAAAGTAAAAAAAAAAAAAAAAAAAGTTTATTCCTGAAATACCCTAGCCCAGTACAGTGACATGCATATTCATATCAATATTTTGAATCTAGATCTCCACTTTTACTGTCTCAACTGGAGCAGATTTTATGATGTAAATTTATGCATTTCTTCACTCAAGTCTCTGTTTAGGCTTGCAGTTATGTATCATCCTACTTAGCTCAGGTCTCCAGTAGGACAGAGTTTTTCTCTTGTTACTAAGTTGCAAATAATTTGAGGTAGATATTGCCGTTCTTTTTTTTTCATCTGACAATGTAGCTCTTGGCATAATGGAGTCAAGACCAAAGCTTGGGGTTGCCAGTGCCACTGCAGCATGGCACTTCTTTTGGCTCTGTAGCACAGAGCTTTTTCCTTACTTTTCCAGTGTATCACCTCATCAATTTTCTAGCACTGTCTGCTTCTTTACAGTAGCCGACCAAAGGGTTTTCGGATGGAAGAACTAGCACCTGAAAAACAGTTCTGTCCTCCAGACTCTCTTGCTGTCCTTAAGAGCTAAAAAGGTCTCTCAATGCTTTGCCACTTTGAGGAGAAATGATTTGCAAATTGTACTTCAAAGAGTTGCCCTTCTAGATAATGTCACTTTCTTTTTAAATAGTAAGATAAAGGGAGGAATTACGCTTATGGTGGAGTATCTTTACTTCCATTTCATGCCATTAACCATGTTTCTGCCTATCAGTAGAAGCTAAGGGGGGCAGGATGAACCTAATCATGAGCAGTTTTGAGGCTTCCAATTTACAAAAGGCTGTATTGTATCAGGCAATTCTGAGACATTTCCAGATAATTATTGTCTGTATATAGTTTGTATATACAAATTGTATGAAAGCTTTGTGAACCTTTTTCTGCTACTTGACCTTCCTGTATTCATGTTCTTATTACACTGTTACAAGAAAAATAGATTAATTTAATTCTGTACACCTATACTTCCAAGCTCTGTAGAAAGAGCTCCTACTTCTGAATTTGATGGACTATACTCTGACTGCCAGCCCTTGATAGAGGGTACCACACAGCATGTGGTTAAAATAAGCACACTTCAGTTGTTTCTATCTGGTTATTTGTCTTTTGTACTTTGTTGCTAAATATTGTGGAAGATCCCTCTTCATCATTCATTTTATCTGTGGCCAAAGGAGAACAGGGACTGTGTTCATGGCTTGTCGGGTTGCTTTTATTGTCTTATCAGTCCTTGCCAAGGATCCTTTCAAAAAGAGTCATGGGCATCAGCCATGCATCTGTCTTATTGCCTGCCTGTTGACTGTGTTTCCAGTATGCTTTGCTTAGTACATCCTCATTTGTCCAGTACAACCCCGGGGATGAGGGAGATTGTAGCAACCTCTTCAACATGCCCTGTTCTTATAATCTGCTACCTCAAGATTTGTGGACATGCAATTCCCACAAGAAGGAAAGACATCTGTTTGAATGTTTTCCTGTCTGTTTTCGGAAGTCTATCTAAAAAAAAAGTGGTTGTGTTTTTAACAGGCATACATGAGGGTGAAGTTCCCAGTAGTTTCCATGGTTTCAGCTTCAAAGGGCTAGTGCAGAGAGTATATATTTAGCAATCCTTTCGTTTTATCTTCAGGTTTTAATGTGATTTAAAGATAGGATGGGCTGGCAGGAGAGAGATGAATATATCGTTTCTGGTCTACATATGCTGGTAGTGAAGGGAGTCACAGTTTAGGACAGAAAGTGCCTTTAATAATAAAACTGAATTAACATTTCTTAGTGATAAGGTAGGTCCTTTCCTTGCACTATAAATGACCATCAGCCACAAAATTTGTTACAAAGTATTGCATGATGATGAGCATAGGAAAAGCACAAAATGATAGAATCATATGATTCATTAATAACATGGAGTTTTATTGTTCCAAGTCGATCCCCAGGATCAATAACAGTGCTGACAAATTTTGCTAGTGACCACGCCACACAGAAAATATCCTACGACTGAAATAAACATCAGAAGTTTTCTTTCCTGTTCTGGTCTGGCTACCTGGGTAACAATGTGTCACTTTGTATTTAAATAATTGATGATGATAGACTAGCTAACAGAAAGCGTAAAGTATGGAATAGAGATGTATAAACTACAACTTCCGCTAGTTGCTGAAGATAACTTAGAAATAAAATTGTGGAATCATAAAATCATAGAATGGTCTGGGTCTGAAGGAACCTTAAAGATCATCTAATTCCAACCCCCCTGCTGTGGGCAGAGACACCTTCCTCTGGAGCAGGTCTCTCAGAATCCCATCCAATCTGGCCTTGAACACTTCCAGGGATAGGGCAGCCACAACATCTCTGGGCAACCTATTTCAGTGCTTCACCACTCTCAAAGTAAAGCATTTCTTCCTTATACCTCATATAAATCTTTCCTCTTTCAGTTTAAAGCTGTTATCCTTTGTCATGTCACTAAATGACCTTGTAAATAGTCTCAGTCCATCATTCTTGCAGGCTGCAGGTAGGTCACCCTGAAGCCTTTTGTTTTCCAGGCTGAACAATCCCATTCTCTTATCCTTTTCTCCTAGAATTGTTGCAAGCCTTTTGTTTTCCAGGCTGAACAATCCCATTCTCTTATCCTTTTCTCCTAGAATTGTTGCCTTCTTGGTGGCCCTCCTCTGGACTTGCTGCAGCAGGTTGATGTCCTTCTGTGCTGGGGACCCCAAAGCTGGATGCCATATTCCAGGAAGGGTCTGAGCAGAGTGAAGTAGAAGGGCAGAATACCCCCTCTCATGTAATTACACATATAACATTTATGTTTAATAGGTTCTACCTTGGAACAGTATTAATGGAATTAATGTTTGTAATCACAGTGAAGTACTATATGAACATAAGGTATTGTTATTAGCTGGCTTATTAAATTTACTGTTTACAATACCTGGTACTATGAACTGGCCCACTTCACTATTTCAACATTTTAGGAGCAAAGTGGATGGATTTCAGCTATGGCTTCTGATTCACAGTCCAGCATGGCTAAATTTTGTTTTCACATAAACATCAACAACTTCTTCTTTGGGGTTTCTTTTTGTTCTTCCCATTCCCTCTTCCCCCACAACAGTTTTTGGCATGAAAATGGAGTTTTGAGTCTTCAACTTGTTACTATTCAGAAATTAGAGAAAAAATTTTAAAAAAGGAAAAAAAGATTAAAATCAGAAGGAGAATGGATTGATTCTCAGAACAGGCATGAGGAAATAAAAATGTAGGTTCTCTTTCAATATTTCAGGCAAACACTTTACATTAACTTCTGGGCATGCATCCAAATGTAAAATTCAAGCAGATATTAAAGAGATATTTTGAAAAGGCATCAGAACTGAGAGATATCCAATTACCTTTGTGATGAAAGTATTATATTCAGTATTTGCTCAGTGTCTTCTATCTATGCCTTTGGGAGAAAACAAGTAGAGGAGGTTATAAATTAAAACCAGAACACATAATATAAAAACACTGTTACAAATTTTCCCCCTTACTCAATGTAATATTGCGTATGTTACTTATTTGTTAAAGGTAACTTCACAAAGCTACTACCTTAAGAAAAGAAATCAGCAATTTGTTGTAAAATTTTTACTATCTTATTATTTGAGACTGCAGATCCCACAGCTAAGCTCTGTAGAACATTTATTTTTTTCTTCTGTAAAATATCAGTAACCGGTAAACATGAGAGGCACTTTTTCCTCCAGTTTGGGTATTTAAACTATCTCTCTGGCTTGGCTTACTCTAGTTTTCTGCTGTCTAATAGCACATGGTCAGAGTGTGAAATGACACAGAGATGACTGTGAAGACATTTCCACTTAGTTTGATGCCAGTTTACCATAATGCAGTAACTACCTTGTCCTAAAGAAAAGGTTCAGTGCTTCCTTACCTTTATCCCCTCTACATGTAACTGTGTTTTAAACAGGAAAATTAACATAAAGACATACATATGTTTTTGTAGTCCTTTGTTGGTCTGAGGAGGCTTATTTATATCAAAGGTCAGTCAGTTCTCACCCTCTGAGGCTTATTTGTGCTTGAATGATAAGGTTCTGAGCTGTAATAACATGCAGATTTATGTTAAGCAGCCTATCTACAGTGGTATGTTTTTTCACAACACTCAACCTAGACAAGTGCTGTACACAAGTACTGTAAGTGCTCTTAACTGGCCTTAGTCTCTGAACTAGTAGGAAACTAATTCTCTAAAAAAACAAGAAAAAAGTTTCTAGACCATAACTCCATCTGAATACTTTAAACTGAGCCGCACTGTGCTTCTTCCTCTGGTTGTTTTTTCAATACTTCTGGTCTCTTACCATATCCAAGTTCAGTCTTCATTCCTTCAACAATTTGGGGTGAGCGTGTGTTTTGTATATTTCAGGTAGTACCTTTCTGCTTTAATTACTGATTTCCATTTGGTTTGCTTTATTTGCTATTTGTTTCTTGAACATTTCCCATCCACAACTGTTAGCTTGTAATAGAAAGTTGTATCAACTTCTTAATCTAATGGTATGAGAATATGTGGAATGCAGACAATGTAGAATATGAAAAGCAGCAAAAAAACCCCATATCCTGTTCTGTTTTACAAGCTGTAGGGTTATTGCTGTGACTTTAGGATGCAATGACATCATCCTCTTTCAAAGGTGTCATTGTACAAACTTTAATGAATGTCATTGCTCTGTGCTAGGCACTACAAGATTGCACTAGACTAATTGCACTAGGCTAATGGCACTTGAATTAGATATTATTTGCAACAGCCTCCAAGATTCTGGATATTCATTGCATGTCTGCACCTTCTTCCAAGGTTGCATTTTCTTATCAGTGTTGATGAGGGTGGCCAGAAAAGGCTCAAGCTTCCTGTTTCACCATTATGGGTATGATGCACTCTGAATGGTCTCCTCAAAAACTGTAGTAGCTGGTGGTTTGTATGCATGTCTGATTGTCATGATTTCAGCTAGACTAGAGTTAATTTCTTCTCAGGAACTCTTACAGTGCTGTGTTTTGGATTTAGAATGAGAATGGTTTTGATAATCCTGTTTTGGTTTTTGCTAAGTCATGTTTATCTTAAACTGAGGATTTTTTTCCTTATCTCTTGCTCTGTCAGAGGTACAGAAAGGGAACTGGGAGGCAACATAGCTGGGACAAGTACCTCAAACTGTCCAAGGGGATATGCCACACTATAGAACATCATACCAGTATATCAACTGAGCAGAATTACCCAGAAAGGCGGCTGATTGGGTTCAGGAGAGAGGGTCTGGTGCTGCTCAGTGAGTAGTGAGCAATTGCATTGTGTATCACTTGGTTTTCCCTTTTATTACCATTGCTGTTATTATTATAATTTACCATTATTACTATATATTACTTTATTTTCAATTATTAAACTATCCTTATCTCAATCCACAAGTTTTACTTTGATTCTTCTCCCCATTCCACTGGGGTAGGGGATTTAGGAAAGGCAGGTCCTGCTTGACCAACTTGATGATCTTCTACAATGAGGTGCCCTGCTGAACGGATGAGGGAAAGGCTGTGGATGTTGTTTACCAGGACTTCAGTATAGTCTTGAACACTGTTTCCCATTTTCTTCTGGAAAGACATGCTCATGGCTTGGACAGGTGCACTCTTTGATAGGTCAAGAAGTGATGTGCCCAGGGAGTGGTGGTCCATGGCGTCACATCCAGTTTGTGGCCAGTACTAGTGGTGTTCCCCAGGGCCTAGTATTGGGTCCAGTTCTGTTTAATATTTTTATTGGTGATATGGATGAGTGGATCAAGTGCACTCTCAGTCAGTTTGCAGATAACATCTAGTTGGGCAGGAGCGCTGATTTGCTGGAGGGTGAAAAATCTCTGCAGAGGATCTGGACAGGCTGGATCGACAGGTCGAGGCCATTGGTTCAAAAATGCCTCAAAAAGTGCTGGGTCCTGTCCTTGGGTCACAACAACCCCAGGTAGCATTACAGACTGGGAGAAGAATGGCTGGAAAGCAGCTCAGCAGAAAAGGACCTGGAGGTGCTAGTTGACTGCTGGCTGAACACAAGACAGCAGTGTGTGCTGGTGACCAAGACGGTCAATGGCATCCTGTCTGTGGACAACAGGACCAGGGAAGTGATTCTACCTCTATACCTCAGCACTGGTGAGGCCACACTTCAAGAACTGTGTCTGGCCTTCTCACTAGAAAAAAGACATTGAGGTGCTGGGGTGTATCCAGAGAACATCAACGAAGATGATGAAGGGTCTGGAGCACAAGTCTTATAAGGAGCAGCTGAAGGAGCTGGAGTTGTTTAGCTAGGAGAAGAAGAGTCTTAGGGTGGAACTGATCACTCTGTACAATTACCTGAAAGGAGCTTGTAACCAGGCGGAGGCCAGTCTTTTCTCCCAAGTAACAAGTGATAGGACAAGGGGAAACGGTCTGAAGTTGCACCAGGAGAAGTTTAGCTTGGATATTATGAAAAATGTCTTCACTGAAAGGGTTGTCAATCACTGGAACAGGCTGCCTAGGGAAGTGGTTGAGTCGTTGTCTCTGAAGGTACTTCAAAATATGTGGCACTCTGGGACCTTATTTGGTGCTGGACTTGGCAATGTGAAGTTTGCAGCTGGACTCAATGAATTGAAAGGTCTTTTCCAACCTAAATGATTCCATGATTTTTGTTAAATCATGTTAAATACTTTACAGCAGTGAATAGATTTTCTGGCAGCACCTGATAAGAAAATGAATGTTTAAGTTGATATCTTCAGTATTACTGGATTTTAAAGTAGATGTCCCAAAGTGGGCCAAACCTTAGAGCCTTAGAACTAAGTCTTGTAAAGACACCTTCATCTTCTGCCTCTCTGCATATTATGTGATCTTCTTGCCTTTGTAGAAATGGATACACAGTCCTCCTTGGTGTATTACAGTTGTTTTGGAGAGTAGGTATTTTAGAAAAATTGTGACTAAAAATTGTCTGGGGAAAGAATGTACCTTAACTGCAGCTCTGATTGAAATCAGTAAAAAACATTAACAATCAGTTACTAAATTCCATCTGGTTTGTTGGTCTTTACTGAAGCAAAATTGAAACAGGGGTTATGTCTAATTATGATGGCTCTTTATAGTGACATGATAATGTCATTTGTTGCTCAAATGGCCCGCTTTTTTCTATGACTAATTAGCAAGGTAATCAGTGCTAATGATGGCTTTATAATTTACAGTAACTCACTGCTTATTTTAGGGCTAATTAGTCCTAACCTTATTAGAGAAAAGGCTGATAATTTGCAGTTAATAAATTTCAGGTTTTTCGATAGATTCAACAGCCCAGTACCCTAGCACAAGTTGGTCATGCAAGGGCAGTAGGGTCAAAACAACTTAAAGAGAAACTGTAACTGCTTGATAAACTCAGAGGGATGCAAAAAGATAGTTCACTAAAATGCCTGGGAAACTACAGAAAGAAATTAGCTTTTAATTAAATTCTGAATTGAATTAAATATACTTGAACCAAATCCTTGAATTTCTGTGGTTTAGTTTAATGATTAAAGCTAATATTTCCAGCACTCTAACACATTATTTCAGTGAGATGGTACAACTCTATTCCCATCCAAATATATTGATAGTGAATGCTCAGGGAACAGACAAATCCTAGAGTCATGTGACTCATATCCAAAGCTATTTAACCTCACCAAGACTTTCACTTGGCTTTAGTATGATTGGAGGTGTAATTGTGTAATACAAGGGCTGCATTTGTGTTTAGGGCTTTCTGGATTGCTAAGAAAGTCACAATATTCAAGTGGCAAACTTCTGAAGGTTATTTATCTGTGATTTATCCAGACTGCAGGATTCCAGAGAGGCTGAATGAACAGGTAGGTGGAGTGGAGAGCATAAGAGCAAGTGGTGTGTGTTATAGACAACTGAAAACTGGAGCACATGCTTGGACACTTTCCTTCATGTTGCTAAACTCGCTGTTCCCTCAGTACTTGTGCATGCTACAGAACAGACCCAGGGCTGTAGATGTTAAGATATAATGCTTGGAAAGTCAACAGACTGTTTCCAAGATAAAATGAAATCCTTAATCCATCAGTTTGGTATTCCCCTCCAATTATTCTATGTTTCTCTAGTGCAAGGTAGTGATGACTGATGCAGGTGATGTCATGAGAGTACACAGAGAAGTTCAGAACATGAGACCACCCCAGGGGCCTGCTTTTTTTAATTTGCTTTGACAACCAATTGGAAATCCACAATCAGGAGCATTTCTTGAAGGTAGTGCAGGAAACATTGTAAGTGTGTTGCCCAGTATTTTCAAAGGAAATCAGAATGATGTTATTAAAATGCTTCTAATGGCTGTCACCAACATACAGCTTAAACTCTCAGTTATATTTGAATGATGAGGGTAGTTTGAAATGACGCCTGGAGACTGGATGAGAGCAAATGTCTCTCCTACCTCGAAAGAGGCAAGAAGGGTGCAGGGAATTACAAATCAGTTTGACTTACTTTCATGTTTGCAAAGGTGATGGAATAAATAATCTGGAAAAAAATTTCCAGGCACAGGATGGAAAAGAAGGTAGTTATGAATAGTCAACATGGATTCATAAAGGGAAATTCTTCCTTAACCAAACCTATAATCCTCTGGCCTGTGTTTTGCCACTGGAGACGAAGATCAGCACAAGAAACACAGACACCAACTTTAAAGAATAAGTGTATAAATTTACTATAGTGCAAAACAATAAAGAATTACAAAGGAAGCAGTGAATTTTAAAAGGATAAGCTCAGCAATGCGCCTAATCATTACTACAAAGAGTGTCTATAGTGATCAAGAGAGATGCATCACCCCATTTAATACATTACCATAATCAGCATCAGGCAGGACCTGCACTTTAGCTGGGGAGCCCCCCTGATCACAGCAAAGGGCTGGAGAACCTCTCCTGGTAACTGGGAAATCCTACGCAGTGCATCCACTCATAGGTGAGGCATTCATCTTTGCTGCAAGTGGGGTCCAGCTAATATAATGTTAAACAAACAAGCTTACATCACTTAATTGGCGTAGAAACAATCTGGCTTTCTCTACTCCTTGGTTTTCCCTTAAAGCCTGGCCAGGGCTCAGAGGAAAATCAAGGGAATCAGTTTGTAGCAACTACTGTCAAATGGCACCAGCCATCTACCCCCATGGTACCCTCTTGACTAGTCTCCAAATACAGAACAATGGATACATTCATATCTCAAATTTGAAGCAACTACTGTTATATGAGGCCTACCGTCTGCTCCTACAGCCTTAGCTGAAAAGAAAGACACATACAAGCCAACTAATTACTAAAAATATACCTTGCTAACAAGCATAAATGTTTACTCTTAAAGCATTGCTAAGGATTATATATAGTATCTGGGTTAATAAGCAGATGTATGGCTAAATACAATACTAGGCTAAATACAGTATTAGGTTGGAATGTTCATCTAGAGGTCAGCTCTGGCTCAGGGCCTGTTGTTAAGGCCCCAGTACTTCAGCCTGATGGATGAGGGATATTCACTCTAATTCACATGACAAAGCAATGTAAAAAACTCAAACCATCCATCTCATTTTAAACTCTCATACTTGCTATTGACCTCTGGAGGAAATATTTGAAATAAATTATGTCTGCAAACACAGGGTACTGTCTTATCTGCAACTATTCAGCAGAAGTGCTTCACTAAAAACAGTGTGACTCCAGAAGAAGAACCCTTTGACTAATTTCTTTTGAGAAGAAGTTAGAAAAAACCCCAACTTTTGAGCTGTTGGTTGATACCAATCATTTTCTTCATAGAACAATTTCACCTCATTCCCATTAATTTTGCATTTTGCAAGGCAGCAAAAATGCATCCCACAGCAGATATTGTATTTAAGTCAAGAACCTTGGCGTCAACTCCATTGCATTTTGATTTTCTAACAATGTGCATTGACTCCTATAGAAGAAAGTTACAAATGGTAGATCTGAAGAAAAAATTCTACAAAGATCAAGAAGATTTGTTTAAATTTGTAGTTCTATTAGGAGGATTAACATTTCATTTTGTTTAGAGAGATGAAGGCAAAGTGGCTCTATCCTACAGGCCCACAATTTTCCAGTGCAGTCCATGCTCAGGCAAACTTGATTTGGTTTGGATCTTCCTCAAAGAAGAATGGGGTGGTTCTCAGATCAGACCATAAATTGTGTAACCTCTGGACACAGGCACATGCCATTTATACTCCTTGCACCAGAAGGCCTTCATTAAAGATCTGGTCTACATCTTATCTGTACTAAATTTGCCTGGAGTTGTTTTGCTCCTGGATTTTAGGCAACAAAGCAATATGGCTCTGCTATAGCTCACGGAGCAATCCGTGGATAATGTACAATTTATTGACAATTTGGAGGCTCCTGGGGTCTTGAAATCTGTTTAATAGGCATCTCAAAGCAACAGCTCTCCCATAATAATATTACTGTAATATAGCTGCAATACTGCAGAGTGCTTTTGCTGTAATGATGTATTATGGAAAGTGTTGTGTGAGCCTCAAAATCACCAAGGGAAGTCATAAAATGTTATTTAACATTTTGTTAATTTAAAGGCTCCAATATTATCTAATGTATTTTTTATGTGAAGAAAGGAGCTGAAGTCAATTGCACTGTGATCTGTATATAAGATTCAGCCATGCAGTAAATTATGGATACTGAAAGACAGAGATGTAAGTTTTAAAACCTGCTCCTAAAAGCTGGTAAGATATAGCTTAATTTGTGTTAGTGGCAAGTATGGCAGTTTCTAGGAAAAAAAAAATTATTTAAAGCTGTGGTCTCTCTCACTGCAGAATCTACCTAGAAATTGTGGGTCTAAGTCTTTGGTCTTTCGTTAGCAAATCCCAGAGTAGTCTATTGGAGTTTTTGCATAAATAATGATGATTTTTGATTTTAAAACATTTTAAAACAACTCATTTCAACAACCGTAGTGTTTTGCACATTCTAATGGAATGTTACATTAAATACAAGCTGCATTAGCAAGCATGAACCATGTAAATCTGTCTAAGTCAGTTCACTGTGGTGCTCTAGAGGAGCTACTAATCAGATTTAAAATGGCTGAAGAGAAAAAGATCTCTTGGGCAAGAGCTCTCAAAGGTGTAGAGAGACCACAGTGAACATCTTTTTGCATAAGAAATCAGTTACATCATTCAACAGGCAGGTAGTGTCTGAGTGATGGGGAAGTTCAGTACCTGGCCAATCACTGCCAGGAATTGTTAGCTGCTCTGGAACATTGAAATGTTAAGCCCACTTATTTTACTAACATATAAACTGCGTATGATCTGTAGCCTGGAGGGCGAAGTTTCCTACTGGTCAAAGTATAATAGCAGACTTACTTATGGTGAAGTGAGTGAAATAACGACGTTGTTTTGGGGTTTTGGTTTCATGTTTTGTGGAACACAGGGTCCTTGTTTTGGTTGTAATTCGCCCTTTTGCAAAGATTTGCATAGATCAGTCATCAGACTGGATGACTGAAGAAAAAATTTACAGAAGAAAAAATCATACATGTTTCCATCCTATGGAATGGAATGCTGTGAATGCTGTGAATGATGTCCCATTTTCATTAACAGTCAAAAGAAGAATGCGACACAGCTGCATGGAAGATCAGCGCTGTATATGATATCTCAGTAGCCTTCAATCACCTCCATTTGAAATGTATTAACTAAATACACCCATTTTTACATGTCTTAATTGTAAGTGCAACTTCAAAGAAATTGCTGTTAGGTGAATATGTCAACTCAGAATATTTCCTAAACTTCGTCTTTCCATCTGGTGTTAGAAAGGCTTGGTGTCTGAATCTTTGTAGTTCAGAACATCTTGAATCCATGTGTCATCTCCTTCATATACACCCATATCCGCCCACTGAGGTGAGTTATTTCTAACTGCAGAGACTTAAGTGAGGTATTTTTAAGTCCTGACTGTTGTGAGGAAAAAGTGTGCCTATATCTTTATGATCAGAATATTGTTAAAAACAAACCCCACCCACCCTTCCTTGGCCCAGTTCTTCCATTTCTAATATTCTGCGTCAGTATCTTCATGGGCAATTCCAATCATATTGCTAGCACTTTGCACAACTGCAATTGAAGGTTGTGCCAGTGATGCTGAAGTTTATAAAATGTGGGATCTTGGGCCACTTCAGTGTGAGAGATTCCCTGCTCAGGTAGCTGGAGGAAGCTCCAAAATCAGGCATGGAATCTCCAAGGGAAAGGTGATGTGGGAGATAATTCTGAGTCAAGTGAAGGGTGATAACTGATGGGGTATATATGTATGCTATGTATATGTACTCATTTTGTAAGTCCAGATATCATGCAAGCACATGGTATTGCTGCAGACAAAATCCTCCAGAAGAGTTTTTCAGAATGCTTGTGTTGTTTTGAAATCCAAGGGCTGTATATTTGTTATTGGAAGGATGTGAAGCATCATTTCTTCATTGTTATGAATCTATTAGAGTAAATCTAACTAATTTTTGCCTGTGTCTAAGAGCCTGTTGGTGCATCTTATCTCCATTCTTTTTACCCTAGTCACCTGAAGTGGAAGGTGTGCTGGCATACAGATCCCTCCCTCCTCACTTTCCTGGATTTCCTTCCAGCAGAATCTGTGCTGAAGACCAGGAATACCAGGATATATAGAACTTGTTCTAGCATGAGATCTTCATGTCTAGCCTTAGAGTTGGGAATTGCTAACTGCCCTCAGCTACCACAGTTTAAATGAAGGCTTTGCTTATCAAATTAAAGAATGTTGTGCACTTAGCACTTGTACACAGGCAGCTGTGTTGCACTAAACACAGTGATAGTTACATCCATTTTCCTTGGAATCGATGCCCTTGGCAGCTTGTGTAATTAATTGGAAATTAATTAATACATTATATTTGACCCGGTAGATTGGCAGTTAATAAGGGACATGTTCTAACACCTCCAGCATAACTAATTAGAGGCTGTGGAGTTCAAGACAGGACTACTCTCTTTATGTATCCTCTGAGAGCAGCAGCTAAAATCTTGCCAAGGATATTCCATGCAGACCCTTGGAATTTTTCACGTGGCTGATATCTCCTGCACAAAAGGACAGTGACTAGTTGGGGAATGGCTTTATATCACATCCACTTCCGTTTCATATCCAATACTGAGGCTATAATAAGAAAGCCTTTATTTCTTCAGTTCCTTAGAAAGCACTCTGCCTGCTTGCTTTGTCTGTAGGCAGAATTCTGCTGGAAACTCTCCGCGGTACAATGCCACTCTCAATCCCTCTGCAGTTCCCATACAGACTTGTAAGTTAGTGATAATTAGAGCCCTGCATCAGGAACATCAATGATTCAGTATTACACCTTGCAGACTTCTCAGTTGCCGCACAGATGTTTCTCTGTTTCTCTCTCTGTTCATACCCTAAAAATATCTATCTCTGTATATTGGAAATGGTAGATACTAATCTTTCGCGGCTCAGCTGTTTCATCTTTCAAGAGGAAAAGCAATCACCCAATTATACACACTCATAAATTAACTTGACAGCCCACATGCTGGAATTGCAATGCCTTCCTAAGCCATTTAAATTTTTCATGAGTTCTGAGCCCCTGCAAGTAGAGGCCCCTTGTAATATTACAAGCCCCTACAGAAATTGTGTTTCTTCTCTATTTTCGTGACTTACTGGCAACACACTCAGAGAGGTGATTGTTACGAGCTTCTCTTTCTCTTTCTCTGTGGAGTCATTATGCTAAAGAAGCCTCCTGTGTTCTCTCATACAAACATATCCTTAGTAAGACAGTTGGGATCACTGCTGGATCATTCATCATGTTCATAAAAAATTGCTCGTTATACATGTTTCAAGACTGCTGAGGTTTACATCTGAAAATAGGAAGGATATTTCTCAACACTGAGCCTCCTTGCTCCCTAACATCTAAAATGTGAAAAGACAAATATTTGGGTACATTAAGACCACTGGATGCTCCCACAAGTATGAAGTGTAGTCTTCAGGGTCTGCCAAAACAGTGTAAGGAAATGCAGGGCAGTCAGCATCTTGTCCAGCTTGTGTTGCCTACAGCCTGATTCTAGCCTGCTCTAAATACCATCTTCATCCTCTGGAGACAGAAAATATTCTCAGAAGTATCAAAATAACTATATGTGTTTTCAGTTCCCACTCTCATTGATATGCACTATCACTTCCCATTTTCCTCTGCTTCTGTATGTTGATATACTTCCTTTTAGAAGCTTTTAACTAGGACCTTATTTGGACAACTCATTTTTGAAAGGCTGAATTGATGCAGAGTGCATTAATTTTCCTTTCCTGGAAAAAGTGCCCCATAAGAAATTTCTTCTATTTCTTTTTTTTGTCTGCCTTTGTTCCTCTGTGAACCTCTTAATAAAATTGATAGGAATGGCACAACTTGCTGATTTCATTTCTACTTTGAAAATATCATGTTCCAAATTAATTCTCAGGACTGGTGAAAATAATAATTTGAAAAAATGTTGGCACCATATATTTGAAGATCAGATGTTTATTTTTAGAATAAAATGCAGAACTTCACAAGTTGGAAGTCTGCAGTTTATATTTGTTGACATTTACATGCAAACTTTCTTTAAATGTCAATGTTGCCTCAAGATCAGACCAGATTCTTTTGGGGAAAAAGGGCAAATCTGCTGCTGTTACCTTATAGTAGCAAATTTTGGAAATCAAACATCTGTAAGAGGGAAACAGAAAAAAAATAGATAGATAGACAAAGACATAGATAATTAGATGGATGGATGGATGGATGCATGCATAGATAGATAGATAGATAGACAGATAGATAAACTTCTTGCAGATAGAGCAGTTGCTAAGAAAACAACACACCATGTTTCTTTACTTCCTGAGAAGTACATATGCTGCTATGCTGCTTCACAATTTTCACAAATTGAGCTTTGGAATTGAGAACTTTGCTTGAAACTCATCACATTGCCATTATGACTTCATTTTAAAAAAGTGACTTGTATTGCTTGCTTCATACTGATGCCTTGGAGTTTTGATCTTTTTAATTTTAAAGATTTTAAAAGTAGTTATATATCAAATGTAGATTTTTATATACCCTTTAACACAGCGGTTACCCATTTCCCCTATCAATTCCCCTGAATTCCAGTAATGTGTTTAGTCTCATTTTCAAGGTAGAACTGGACAGAACACCACAAATCTGCACAAGATGATGTGGATGTATCCACAACAACCTTCAGGCCCAGAGATTTGGAGAGCCTCAAGAACAGCATGTGCTCCAAGGAAGATGAAGATGAGGAAGAGGGGGTCCCAAAAATCCCCCAGACCCAATTCCAGGGAGGCGTGTCGGGGGGCAGAACTTAATCGTGGCCAAACAGGATTGGACGGAACTCATTATAAAAGATGTAAACAACTGTACTCGGGAGTGCACAGACATGGTATTTTCTGGAAGCTTAGAAGCTCACTAAAACCTTTTATTCCTTATCTTACCTCTACCTAATTTGGTCGGTGTTTTTTTTCTGCCCCCAACCACTTTGGGCAACAAAATCAATGATAGCTCTAAATCATAATGATCAAAAACGAGTTTTCTGTTTCAGCCACTATGCTCTTAATTTGCCTTTGAATTTGCTTTCAGATTGCAGTTCCTCTGTTATCAGCTGACTGAGAATGACATTGTCTCTGCTAACAGAGCCTACTGTTTATATATCCTGATGTACTGAAACTGAGGGAGAGCATGTCTGCTATGGATTTTGAGAGCTACATCCTTGATATTGCAGGAAACTGAGCCTATCAGTAGACAATTGGAAATGTTTCTCAGCAATTTTGTGGATTTAGCCACAGCAAGTGAAGGATTCCCATAAACTCATGGGAATAGCTGTTGTGCATACAGAGTTCACAGCGCACAGACACTCTCCTATCCTGGGAAGAGCGAAAATTTCTTCCAGGTTAGGGAATTTGGTGTGAAATATAACAGAACATGCTGACTTCATCCATTAATAATTTGTTACAGGAAGAATTAGTAAAATGATACAACACTTTGTAAAACACAGGAGATTGCATTAAATTTGGATTGTGTATATTTTTATCTGTATTATTTTAAATATATAATAATCTGTTTATTTGCTAATATGATCAACTGGTTAAGTGTATTTAGAGCAACTCTCCTTTGATACAATACTGCTACTGGCAGCTGAAGCCACATACCAGAAAGAAGGTTGCAAACAGGATCTGAAATATTTTTGTTTGGAACCTAAGTGGTGCCTGAGGTGAAATGACAGTGTTAAAGCACTGATAATTGGCTCCTCCTGGTTTTCCCCAGTAAAAGAAAAAGAAATTCAATTGACTTTCAGTGGCAGTGGTTGGGGAGCAGCAATTGTCATTGCTGTGACATTGTGTATTTTTATATCAGGCAATTCTCAGAAGCCAAGAGAAAGTGTTGTTGTAAATTATAATATAATCTAAGAATGTATTTCTTGGAACCAGGACAGCACATGTGGTGAATCTCATATGCTCATTAGTAGGCTTAAACTGCATGGTGTTGCACAGGTTGTGTGTAAATAGTACAAAGGACACAGGAGTATACTGCTCTGCCAAGTGCAGTGATACTTGGATGATAGCTTCCTTTTTTGGAGCATAATATAATAATGATATCTCCAGCAGTAAATCAGGTGCTGAGGCATTTATTATGTAAAGAGATGGATATTTGGAAGGTATTTAGAAATTCTGGGAGTACATGTTCTGGGCTGATTTTAAATGACAGAGATTTCATTAGCTCAAAGCAGATTATGTAACAATCTCCTCAGTCAAATCATTTCAGTTGCCATCTATCTTCACTGTTAGAAAGCTTTTCCATCTCTTTCATCTAAACACTTGCAATATATGCTCACTTCATTCCCAGAAGATATAATGAAGTTATTCTCTTATTCCTTGCTGAATGTTCTTAAAATATTTTATAACTATCTAAAAGTTTCTTTGTCCCTTCAGTCTTCTCTTCCATAGACTAAATATCACAGTGGGTTAAATATTTCTCCATTTCATAGGTTCATTTTTTTCACCAACTGTTCAGTATTTTTCTTGACTCAGAGTACATGAAATTGGGCAGGGTCCAGATTTTGTACTAGTAATACAGACTAGAATGGGAGTACTTGGGTTTTCACTTGCCTTTCTGATAATACTCATGTTTATATTTCCCTCCATGTTGAAGGTGATTTCCATAGAAATGACTTAATGGACTTGTTTTTTACTGGATTTTTCTACAGATCTAACTGTCTATGCCCTCATGTTCCACTCTCCCTCCAGATATATTACTCCTTACTACAACTTTACAAATGTTTCCCATTTTCTTGTTGTATTAAATACTATTATTCAAAGTCTTTCTCCAATTTCTAAATCCAGAGTCGTTTTCCAGTATATGTGAATTCACACCACCCTGACAAATTTCATGTCCAGTTTTTCATGATTGATGATCATACTGATAAAGCAACACAGTTTTTAGCGCGGGATGAGTGGCAGTAGTGGTCTCATTTACTGAGTCCTTGCAGTCTTGTGGTAACCTATTATAACAATGATATGTGGTTTTCAACAAGGACATCTTTATAGTAGTTTTTTACATGCCATGTTTCCTTAGCTTGCTCGGAAGTAGCTTATAAATGGCAAAAGCTGACCTAACACTAAGATATGACACATTCACAAACTACTCTATCCACAAGACATGTTACATTGTCATAGAAAGAATTTAATTAATTTGAGGCTACAAGTTCTCTATTAATTAATTTCCAGCTATTTAGTCATGATTTCTTTATTTTATAGATGCTTAATTTCTTTCAGCATTTTCTGTCAATGAAAGTTAAGTAGATCATCTATAGCTTTGTGACTCCTCTTCGTGTCTTTAAAAGGACAGCAAATACAACTGGGATAGTCAAATATTCTGGACTTTCTCCTGTCCCCGAAGGAAAGAAAAAGGAACTGCCATTAACTCGAACTACCATTAACTCCTACTCAGAACTGACTCCAGTCAGTTCTCTGTAGTTTAAATTTTCCTTAGTTCTCAAAGACTATTTTAGGCTGAGAATTTATATCTCCTTCTTGTCACAGTCTGCAGATACTTTATTGAAGATGAAAGTTAAAAATATACAAATACCTTTCAACATCATGTTGGTAAATCTCTCTTCAGCAAGAAGCAAACCATCTCTCTGGTCTTCTTAGTATTAGTTGACTGGAAAAATAGATGATTTGGGGTTTTTTGGCACTGCTTATATTCCTCTGGGAGCTCTGCGCCCTGTAAGCCATCCTAGCCAACTGTATATTGTAGCTTTATTTTTCTGAACTGCTGGGAAAATGATGTTTGAGTATGGCAGTACATGTACGTTCACCCTAGGAATATCTTACTGCTGTTGAATAATGAATGTCTTATTTCAACTACTGTAGTATTCTCACAGTATAAGATGTAAGGCAGTTAATTTTGTTTTCTCTATGGTGAAAAGTCACACCTTTTGGTCATAGTATGCTACCAGAGGGCTTTGTGCCTCTCTTTCTCTCAGAGTGTCCAGGTGTTTGCTTATAACTGTCCAAGAAATTCTGTGGGACAGTTTTCCTGAGCTGACATTTTTTGCCTGTGTCTGGGAATGCAAACTTTCCCATCCATTAAAGCCAGGACTACCAGGATCAGATTGAGGTGAGTTTTGTGGAGGACACTTACTTCTGTAGTGTGCTTTAATACCAGTTTTCTGATGAAGCTTCCCTAATTACACAGTTATATTCATCATAGCAGCAGAAAATATCTGGATTCCTGTGACTCTTAACCACCTTCAAATAGTAGATAACATGAACAGTAGTGGAGGCATTAGCATCGTTTATGAGAGAGCAGCTTTTTCCTAGTTACTCAACTTTTGCTGTGTTATTTCTATGTATAGAGGGGTGGAAAATTCTGTTTCTGCTCAAATTATAATGAATAGCACATTACATAAAAGGTAATATTCATGTATTCACCTCTCCACAAGCTGAGGAAAGTTTCTTTCAAACTTGATGGAATATCACAGAATATCACTGTTTGACTCCATGTGGGGAAAAAAGCATTTTCAAATCAAGCTTTTAGGATTTTTTTCTATTATTTTTTCACATTTTTCCTATGTTCCACACAGGCCATTGAAATTTCCTAAGTGGATCAGATAAGCTGTTCAGTTAGTCTAACTTGCTTCTACCCTTGGGAAGATGTAGCTACAAAGACTTTCCTAGGCACAGCTTCACTACAGGAGATTTTTTCTTCTCTGTAACATGGTTCTTGAGCCAGGAAGCATAAGATATCTTCAGGAACTCTTTTTTAATGCGTTTTACCATTACCTCTCTTAAGCATTGACATTATTTATATTTTTGATACCAAGTTAATAGCTCTTGATTTCATTAATCTGTTCTCGCAATTTTTGAGGAAAAAGTACCAGAATAGTGTTCAGGCCTTGTACCTTCTTGAACAGTTTAACTTGTTTTCCTCATGCCACCTGGAGCACTCTAAATCAATGAGTGGGATATATTTCTTGCTTATAAGGAGGCTAAGTATGAACTTGATAGAAGCACATTTTTAATCCATTTTTTTCCCCACCAGTAAGCTGATGAACATGCTCACAATGTGAACCTGCATTTATGTACAGCTCAGAGTCAAACTTTGATGCCCAAAAAGGCTCAATAAAACTGTTTAGAGACAGAGTTTCTTGCCTTTAAACAGCAAAGGTATTTATTACAACGTTGGGGTAGCCCCAGCTCGCGCTGGACAAAGAGCTCCAAAGTTCTTAGCACAAATCAGAGAATATATACAGTTTCTATGTGTGATTACAACATCTTACATGCATATTCATATAATTGCAACATCTAGGTATAATATTCATAGCAGATGGAGTTAAGGCGGAGTCCAGGGTGGAGTCTTCAATCTGGGGAGATTCTCAAGGGTACTTCCTGTCTTCTTCATCGGAGGAAGAGGAGTAACAGACCCCCACCCATTTCTGAACTTTTCAACTTTCTTCATTCTGGTGCCAACTTTCCTGATTTTTGCTGACTCCAAGGTGTATTTTGCAAGGTTTTGGACCCAAGCCTCCTCTTTCGTTCCTTATCTCTGGGTGTTCTCACTTTATGTGCTTTTATATAGGTGTGTAAGCATTCCTGTGGTGTATGGTATCATCTTCAGCTAAAAGCAAGGCCTGTTACTCCAACTAAAAGCAGGGCCTGTTGCTCTAAATTAACTCTTAAGGGCCTTGTAAGGGCCTTGTTTTGTTTCACCTTCAATCAACATGTTCTTTGGAATGACCTGGAAGCTTTTGTTCTATATTTTATATTAAGCTTGTGCTCCTGTCTGCTGCTGACAAATGTTTCTAAAGTACAATTTGCATTTATGTGATTAAGCATTGTGTGTAGATTAGGAATAATTTATACCTAATTAATAATAGATGTGTTTTTTCTTCTACTGCCTCAATTTTTTTTTCATGAGAACAGCAGAAAACTCTCTAGTGATGACAAAGGAGAGCATTTCTTAACTGCAAATAACATGAAAACATTTAAATTGGAAATATTTTGTGTTTTAACCACTTATTTACTAACCAGTAAATTAATTCTGACCATGAATGCACTCTCTTCTGGATAGTTGAATATAGTTGGATGTTGTGTTTAGTTAATTTAAATTGGTGCAGTTCCAAGCTTATGCAAAGGAGTTTACCTTAGCAAAAGTGCGTTGGCGCAGGAAACATTTATCTATATGTAATTTGTAATGATAGAATTTTTTTAAAACCTGTTAGTAATTATCTGTACTGAAATACAGTCTGTAGGAAGGATATAATATGCCTTTTAATGACAATCTTGTGTTTTACCCTTAACTTTAACAATACATAAAAAAAGGCAGAAATATACAATAATAGGACTATTAGTTCAATAATTAGTTCAATTAGTTCAGTTATGTTTTTCTTCATTGTTTGGCAGCTTTGTATGTCTAGGTAGAAAAAAGCTTTTCTCTTGTGAATGGTTTATTTAGGTTGGTGATCTTTATTGAGTGAGCTGACAGTCCTTTGCTGTAAATAATTTCAATCATTTTAATGGCAACTTTGCAAACAGGGAGAAGCCAGGAACAAATAATATGCATTTGATGACCTATATCTCCTTTGAAATAAGTGTTTTTTCTCCCCATCATTAAGGAAGAAATGGATTATGAAGCGAGCTAATGAAGAAAACCTTCCTGCAGAATGAGTCTGCTTTTCTGAAAAGAACCACTATTTAGATGAGTTTTTGAACCCAGGTCACTTCTGCCCACCAGTAGCGTCTGTGTAGAAAATCCCTCTGTCCTATAAACCCATCTTTGCTCACAAAAATGCTTTTTAGCATCCATATTGTGCAAGTTGGTTTTGAGTATCAAGGGCAAAATCCAATGCCTGCTTAAGAAAGTAATCCCTTTGGCTTGAGTGATCAAGGAACTGTGACCACAGAGGATTTTGTTATTGCTGCACAATTCAAAGGCAATGAGAACTGAGCATGTAAAGCCCAAGCAATTCATTACCGTAACAAACCAAGTGCTGGTTGCACAAAAGAGCATCCATGTGCAGTGCTGTTGAAGGAGCGAGTGCGATGAGAAAGGAAAAGATGCAGGTCTGCTGTTTCTGTATCTACATATATGAGCTGAACCAGGAAGGTGGGGCACAGAAATGAGGACAGTGTGGTTCCTTAGACAAGTTAATTGTAGCAGCTCCAAATGTAGGTTTCTATCAGACAAACTGTATGGTAGGTCTGTTTTTCAGAGTCCTGGAGGCATTTAATATGAAAAAAAGAAGAAGAGAAAAGAGGATACCGTATAGAACTTAACATTAAAATTTTGACATTCTTTTGAAGCCATTTTATAAGTTAATTTTGTGCTACATTCAATGGGACGGTACTAAACATTTTGTAGAGAGACTGGCATTTTTGTAAAGCAATTAATTCCTGCCCATTTGAGCCTCAGCTGTCACTTAAATTATCCTCTTCCAGCTGCATTTCTGTCATATTTACATGGACAAAGGAACATATTTTCTGACTTTGCAGTGTTGCAAGGGCAATTATTGTAGAAAGATGGCATAGTTCTCTGTGGTATTCTGTGGTACTCTGAAGTGCTGTGTATGGTTGAGAACACAGGTGGATTTTCTGTCATAATGAGAAAAAGCTGCCTGCTGCATTATGGCTGATTTTTAGTGCATTCTCTGCTCAGAGACCTACCCAGGAAATACTGGATTATTAGTATTATCAACTTTCAAGTGATCTTTCTTATCTAGCATGAAAGGTTTTCTTTTAGAGATGTGAAGTGACATTTTCATTAGAGAGCAAGTGAGGCTTTGCAGGACAAATAGAAATTCAGGAGTACAAACGTACATTTTCTGTTAGAGGGTTTTGTTTTACTAAATTTAACCCTTGGTTCTAATTTATGGTGGTTTTTTCCCTCAAAGACAGGCTATTGAGTACTCTTACAACGGTGATCTCTAAGTGTGGGTGATGTAGAAACAGGTTTTACTGCAGATTGATAAACAAGAGCCATAGATGTTGTACAAGGCTAAAATCCTTCTCTAGTAAGTCAAACGATAGCACAGGGTTGCTTGATTTGTTCAGAAATCCTCTTCTTGTGTCCCACCACCTTTGTGTAGTGTGGAGTAGTATTCCAGGTTGTATTAGATTTTAAAATGTTTGCTCTTAGAATGAAGAGCTAAAGACTATAGGGAAAACCTTAGTTATTCCTTATTTTCTAGCACAATCTGCCTAAATATTTTCAGTTTTAAAATGTGAAATCTATATAATGCTCTAAATAAAATGAACATGACTTAAACCAGAACAAAGTGAATATACCCTTTTTTATTTGGATAATAACCCCATAGCTATAAAAAGTGTCAATCAAGTTTAATACATACCTGATTCAACACTGCTTGATTGATTTTTAAATGCACATAAATATCTACTTTGTTGCAGCCTTGGAGTTCCCATAGGAAAGCTGCTTTTTTAATTTTCTGGGTTTTGTTTTCATTCCCTTTCTTGACTCTCATTTCAATGATAGGTTTTGGGTCTCGTAAAGACAAATAGACTGATTATCATCTTCTCCCTGCAAAATAGCCAACAATAAGGCTCCTATCCATTATTTTCCATATTTGTTTGTGTGGAAGAACTTGTAGGTGTGGCGGGTAACTTGCTAGCTCCATCTCATCAGTCCAGCTTCCTTGCTGAAGCTCTTCCAGAGGCTGCCAGTAAGTGCATGAACCTGTGTGGCTTTGTCCCTGGAACATCCCTCCAGGTCCAGGTCTTAGTGTGTCTGCCTTCATGATGTGCTTGGAGGGCAAGGCTTTGTTATTACTGCTCTTCAACTGAAGGTGACAAGAAGCACAAGGAAGAAAATGGTTTGTCCAAGACTGCATTATGTTTGTCATCTGCAGAGTGTACCTCCTAAAAAGTGACATCACTGATTTGTTCCTTCTCCTTTGTTCTCTGCCTACAATAAATCCAGGGGCTGGATGGTGGCCATCACTTTTCACTCTAGAATATCAATTGGTCTTTGTTGTATTCAGGCTGATTTTCTTGGAAGGCAGGTTCTTTATACCTCTCTTCATGAACAGAATTGTCATAAATACACAACTGCAAAAAGAAAAAGCACACCACATTTCATGGGATAATAGCTACTTAACGTGGGAATTGAGAAGGAAAATTCCATATGTTGATTTGGTCTGCGTTCCAGGGGCACAAGTACTTACTTTTCCCATTTATTTTTTTTCTTTCCTTTTTTTCTCCATATGTCTCTGGGTTGAGATGGCAGGATGTTTTTTTTCAGTATCAGTGTATGGCTAGCTCAGCTGCTATGTAGCTGAATGTGAATGCTTACTCCTCACAATTACACATAGTCCTTCTCCAAACCAGAGCAGAAACTCAAAAGCAATGGATGGAATTACCAAGGTAATTCCCAAAACAAATGTTTTTATGAGCCTTGAGGCATAGAACACCTCTTTTCTTATCTGTTTGACTTCAATACATTGCATGTATTGAAGTACTGTGTGGGTTTATGACCAAAATTACTACAGTACAAGTGCATAAGAAAAGCAAACTGGAAGCTCTATAACTGTCAGGACAATAGTGAAACACCACAACTGCTGCATGCCTGAAATTCTCATTAAACAGAGAATAAATTAGTTTGTATGTCTTTGCAGCCCTTCATTTAGACCTTCAGCTTTAAAAACAGAGTCTTTTTGCTTTATAGTCTCAACCTGTGTTAAATATGGCAAGCTGATAACATTAATGTTTTTAGCAGAATGTAGAATAACAAAATATATGCCAAGCTTCTTCATATCTGAGTTAAACACTTTGGCTTTGTACCTGTTACTTTATTTCATTGTAAATCTGTGGGTTTATTATTGATGATATTTATACTGATGTGACCAAATCTGAAAATGTAGCAGGTTAAATGATAAAATTTATCATATATAAGTAATAACATTTGGTTATTAGAGATTTAATTGTGACATACCTGTGGGAAAGTTGCATCAGTGCAGATTGGCCTGTTGAACCAGGCACTTTCCGCTTTTCTGTCAGGAACCTTGGTTTTCTGTAATCACTTAGTCTTAACTAGCAATGAAGCAGCAAATTGAGGTGCTCTTATGAATCTGACTTGACACTTTAAAAGCCCCTGGAGGTACCATGGTGTANNNNGTGTTGGTTAATGGAGAAAAGGGTAGTTTAAGTTAATTTCAGAGGTAGCAGCAAAATATGTCATTTCTTCTCAGCTGTCTGGCTGTTAATCCCCAGCTAAGGGTCAATAATGAATTGAAAGGATGATAGTTTCAATACCTGCAGCAAGGTCTGTAAAATAATTATTCTCTCATTGCTAAAACATCAATGCAATATTGCATCTCGAAACATTAAAGAACAATGATATCAGAAAATTGAGAATCTTTGCTGTCCTCTGTAAGCCTAAAATGGGCTCTGCTAAGTTTTTAGTTAATATAGAATGTAATATCAAGAGAAAGTCAAGGTCTCAGCTCTTTGCTGCACACATGCTTTCCAAGTTTCTTTAAACTTTCAGTGGTCTGTGAATGGAAAGCAAGTATTTTAGAAGAACCAAGTAAGAGGAAGTCAAATTTACTGTAATGATAATATATTGACTAACATAAACACTACATTATTTGAAAGTTTGGCATGACCTTCTTAACCAAATGCAAGGTAATTGTGGCCTTTAAATTTTTTAACATTCTGCTCTACAAGAGTTCAGACATAGTCGCTTATTTTTCTTTAAAAAAAAAATAAATTTACAGAAACTAAATTTATCCTTTGAACTCTAACTGAAACAAATACTGCCCATGACTTTTTGTGACATCCATTGCACCGGTGCACAAGTTTTCTATGAATTCTTTACAGAAAGTCAATTCAAGTTAAATATATTTGTTAAACATCAACAGCAAGCTTTCTTTCTTGAAAGCATTTTCATGACAAAGGAAAAATGTATTCTCAGGGTAGTTCACCTTTCCACAGGCACAGCAGACTTGAAAGTCTACATGGACTACATCGAGATGAGAGATCAAGCCCTCTACAAAAGGATGGTGCTGCCTGAGTGCCATGTTTCATCCTGTCTTCAAGGAGCTTTTAAGAGCTGCTGCTCAAGAAGGCATTTAGGCCTATATTTATTGAAACTCCAGTGCTAGTCTTATTACACAGTGGAATTTGCTTTCATGTAATGAATATTTTTTGAGTCTTAGGTGTCAAAGAAAGCATTTCCCTTTGAGATGACGAGTGTTTTAATGGTCCCCACAGCAGCTGGAAAAAGTATATTTTGAAGGACCTCACCTCTGGTGTTCCAGAGCTGTATTCTACGCCTGTTGCATGTAAATTACTTTGAGGAAGAGTAAGGATATATTGAGGACATAACTACAACATTTGTTAGCCTTATGGTACCCTAGTCACTAATAATACTTCAGCAGGGGTGCAGAATTGCTTTGCTAGCTTAAAATCGTAGATATCTGATACACATTTCTCTGTTTTCACAGCTGGCTGGTTATAAATCTTTACTTGGTAATCCACAGGACAAAAGGGGATCAGCTACATCTTAAATAGTTATTACATGCCTACAACAGCAGCAAGAAGGCAAGTGAGAAGGTACAGGAATAACAGCGTGCAGAAGATGCTGCAAACTGTTTTACCAAATTAACCACAAAATATATTCAACTGTGTGCCTCACTGGTACTTAGAGATGTTGAAAAGTTACAGGGTTGGAGAGCTGTGCACTCAATGGTTTGACTGTTTCATATGTAATTTCATGTACATTTACTGTGGGTTTTTTCATTCTCTCCTTTATATCCACCTACACAAGCAAAGACTGAGATTCCAAAATAACATAATCTCTTTTCTATAAGTGGATATATTTTTCTCCTTAATATAAACCAGTTGTCTCTAAATCTGAAGTCTATTTTGATTGAAATGACAGAACACTGAATTTTCTAAAACTAATATTACTATATTTTGGGTTTTTTCTTTAATGAATAGTCTTCAGTTCTGTGTTTGTCTAAACAAGAAAGATAAGGTTAGCAGTCAATCTCTCTGTGGTTCAGACAAACGTTAATATAGGGTTTATTTTCAATGGTGTGGACAGAATTTCATTACAGGTTCACATAATTTCTCACACAAAGTTTTAGGTTTTGCAAAGGTAGCAGATAACAGTATTCATAAAAAGCATAGGAATATGCCACAGATGGTACCTTTGTTTCTGCAAAACAGCAAGACCACAGTCAGGAGGCCTCCTTCACAAACCGCATGGTTTGTTTAGAAGTGTTATTAAGAAGTGTGACTGCAGTCCTGACCTTGATTCACAAGGATAAAGATTTCCTGAAATGTCATCTTCTTCCAGGTTTTCTGATTACGGTGTCAGTCTGGAACCCAGGCTGCTAAAAATCTGATCTCTGCACTCATTGTGGAAGGGCACAAAAGATATCTTGAAGAAAACTAGGAGGGAATTGTGAGCAGAAAATAAGAAATCATGTAACTCTTTTGCAAACCTTAAGCAAAATTATTATTGCTCATTAAACATGAAGAATTAATGAAACCTCTATTCAGTGCTTATTTAAATACAAATCAGAAAAAACATTACTTTCTAAATGAAAGCACTCACTGGTTCTACACATTCCTCCACTACACTAGAGGGCAAATGCAGCCCTTGGATTCTATATTTGGGAATTTTGGAAGAAGACTTAATATTCTGTTGACTAATGCTTCTGTAATGTAAAAATGTTAGATTCATTCTGTGATGTTTTGCTAACTGAGGTTGCATGGTGACAAAATTAATAATCTAGAGTACTTAAAGGTACCTTACAGTCTGTATAAAACATTGAATTATATAAGAAAATAATGCTAATAATTTACCTCTGTGAGAGAATTGGTGAGAATAGCAATTAAATTATGTTTGTGAATTTTTTACATCCCTGTATGCAAGATGCTATGCACAGCAAATGCTAAATACAATGATTATCATCAGCGATATGCTGCTGACTCTAATTAAATGATTGAAGGGCAAGCCCTTCAACAGTGCTGCACAGGACAAACTGTTCCTCATTGAATCTCTTAAAATTTTCATTTTTCGTATTAGCATATTAAGTGAATCAGGGGAACAGCTATGTACCGCATTTTCTTATTTGCTTAGATTTTTCTCCCTAATGTAATTGTTGTGAAACCTGCTTTGGGTTTGGTTTTGCTTTCATTTACCTCATAATTGCTTGCTTTGAAGGAACAGGCTCCCTAGGGAAGCAGTCACAACACCAAGCCTGACAGAGTTCAAGAGCTTTTGGATCATACTCTCAGGCACATGGTGAGACTCTTGGGGATGGTCCTGTGCAGGGCTAAGAGTCAGACATGATGATCCTTGTGGATCCCTTCCAGCTCAGCATATTCTGTGATTCTGTGACTGTAGGTTTTCTCTGTAAACAGAAATACCGCTGGATGATCCTTGCTTACTGTAGTCTGCCTCAGCACTCAGAAGTATAACTCCAGCTGATGTTTATTTTGGGGACAGGCTTACTGGCTGCATGGTGCTTTTCTAAGACTTTATGCAGTAAAAATGTAGACACTCAGAAAGGTCTAATGGATAAATAACTCATTGCCTTGGGCCTTGAAGGCCTGTCTTCCTCCCTCAGGAACTGGCGCAGAACTGACTAGCTGGTGGTAAGCATTTGGTCACTTGTTTTTCTTGGGGTTTATTTCACTCTCTTTTTGTAATTTTCTTATTACTATTATCATTATTATTATAATTATTATGATTACTAATGTTACTTTTATTTCAGTTATTAAACTGTTCTAATCTCAACCCACGAGTTTTCTTACTTTTACTCTTTCAATTCTCTCCCTCATGCCACCAAGAAGAGTAAATGTTTAGTTGCCATCGGGGCTTAAACATCACCGCTTACTGAGATCAAGGCTTTTGTCCAGTCTTCGAGTTCTGCAGTGAGAGAGAACTCTGTTTTGTACCATACATAGGTAGTTTCGAAACACTTCTTTTTTTTTTTTTTTTTTTTTTTTTTTTTTTTTTTTTGCCTCTGTGTGCATCTTGTGCTATTGATATTGAAAACTATTTGGTTTTCAACAAAATATTTTATACTGGTATCCTAGTTACAGTTTGTGTTCATTCCGTTGGAACAAACAGGAAAGTAGGACTATCAAAGGAAACCTTAGTTTATCTGCTTGTGCCATACATCACTGAAAATGTTTATTTGTTCAGAGGTAGCTGGATTTATCTGTGCAGATAAAGCTGGAAAGGTGTGATGACCAGTGTCCTCTTCCTTCCAATCAGAACAAATTGAAGAAGCTCTGGTGTGTCAGCACATGTTATTTCTTCACTGTGTGGTAAACCTTCACTCCAGGCTCAGTGGAGGGAGCTCCATGCTGTTTGCATGAGTTGTATCCAGGGGCAAGTCAGCCCCTGCTTCTGTTGAACTCTGTAGTAAGGCAGCATAGACATGCTTATGTCCTCTAAATAGGAGGGGTTACAGTCCTGCCCTGGTGTTGCAATACGAGTGGAATGGACAATCCAAGAACATATATTAACATACTGGATAATGACACTGAGCCCATGTCACTTCTCCATCTGCTCCTGAAATAGTATGTTACAACAATGGAGATGCAGTCAGATCATTTTGAATTGTGGCTTTCACACATACACAGATTTGCACAATCAAGTGCTAGATTTCTAATGTTCATCACTCTATGCGTGAGACTATTTCAGATTTTTTTCTTCTTGCTGAAATAACACACATGCCCTCCCTCTCACTGTGTTATGTCCCCCAGGGAAGAGCTAACTAGCTCACTAGCTATCTCTCTTTTGGATGGCTCATAATTTGGACAGCTTAGGACTTTCTCTATTTGAGCACTGACTTCTTTTTCTTTATTTGAATATTTATTTCCATATTATTAACCTGATGGTATCTGTATGCATCTGGAAGCGGAATTAACAAGTCTTTTTTCTTCTTTCCCTATTTTGCTGTTTGTTTACATTTGTATATGTATGTATGTATATTTATAAATATCATAGAATCACAGAATATGCTGTGTTGGAAGGGATCCACAAGGATCATCACGTCCAACCCTTAGCCCTGCACAGGACCACCCGCAAGAGTCTCACCATGTGCCTTAGGGTATTGTCCAAATACTTCTTGAACTCTGTCAGGTTTGGTGCTCTGACCACTTCCCTGGGGAGCCTGTTCCAGTGCCCAACCAGAACCTCTTTCTAACATCCAACCTAAAACTTCCCTGACACAACTTCAGGCCATTCCCTTGGGTCCTGTCACTGGTCACCACAGAGAAGAGATCAGACGCACCTCCTCTTCCCCTCTTAAGGGAGTTGTAACTGCAATGAGGTCTCCCCTCAGTCTCCTCTTCTCCAGGATGAACAGACCAAATGCCCTTGGCTGCTCCTCATACAGCTTCCCCTCAAGGCCCTTCACCATCTTCATTGCCCTCCTTAGGATACTCTCCAATAGCTTAATATCTTTCTTATACTGTGGCACCCAAAACTGCCACAATACTCAAGGTGAGGCCTCTCCAGTGCAGAGTAGAGCAGGACAATCCCCTCCCTCGACTGGTGATGCTTTACCTGATGCCCCCCAGCACAGGGTTGGTCCTCCTGGCTGCCAGGGCACTGCTGACTCAGGTTCAATTGCCATTGACCAGGATCTTCAGGTCCCTTTCAGTGGCACTGCTTTCCAATATGTCATTCCCAAGTCTGTATGTACATCCAGGGTTGTCCCATCCCAGGTGTAGAATCCGACACTTCCCCTTGTTGAACTTCACACAGTTCACCATATGGTTGGTAGTTTTCAAGTCTTCTAATTTGTCAAGGTGTCTGTGCAGGGCCTCCTTGCCTTCAAGGGAGTCAAGAGCTCCTCCCAGTTTTGTGGTGTCTGCAAACTTGCTTACTATCTCTTCCAGCCCTACAGGTTCTTATCATTTTGTCATTCTTTATTGAAGAGAAGGCTTACTTTGTGGTCAAATAAATTAGGAATTTCTGCATATGAAATTGTTATCTGACTGACTTCAACATAAAAAATATTATGGTAATGTTACCTAAACATGTATGGTTTCCATACAATACCAAATTAGGCTTTTAACTAATATTTTCAGTGAATATAATTTGGAGCTACTTACTTCTGCAAATCCAAATATCAGAAGCTTATGTATCTAATTTATAAGAGGGTGTTGAGATCAGTCCTTATTTTCTTCCAAGATAATGTCCATTTAAGTCTGTTGACATGAACAGTTCTGCTACTTATGTTAGTAGTCCTTCACTTTCTGTGATTGAAAAAAATGGAGTACTGGGCTTCTGGGTGTTTGCTTGGCAGAAGTTCAAGGTTCCCTGTTTGATGATCGTGTCAAGAATCCTTAGGACACTACTGATACCTTAGATCAAGTATTTTAATTAATTAAATACTTAAATTGACTTAAATACTGGTTTCAAGACCTGAATGTAGTTTTTCTTGGACTTCAGAGGGACAATACACAAGGTTAAGGAACTCAGTGTTCTGTAAACAGAACAGTACTCAGGAAATAATAGACAAGTTAAGGTCCTCTATTGTGACCTGTCAGAGTACCTCAGAGTTCATCTACACTAGAGGTAACCAACACTGGGTAAATAGGCTATTTTATTCTCCATATATTTTTTTTTAGTCAACTGGTTTAGCCTTACAGTCATTTAATTTGCCACAACTTACTTTTTTTGGTAGAGGTATGAGAACATTTCAGAAGGATCAACTGATACTGATTTTGTATGTCTAAACAAATAACTCATCCAAGTTGAACTTGTCTACACAAGCATGACAGTGCTTATCTATGATTTAATTTGCAACCTACTCTCTCTTTTTTGCCCCTAAGAAAGGGGGTAAAAAAAGACAAAAAAAAGAGGAAATCTAAAGGTTATACATTTTAACGAGTACTTCTACAGAAAGTGAGAAAACAAGCACAGAACTATTTTCCCCAGCAGACTTCTTGTCTCACTTTGTTTCATTGCACTGACTCGTGGTGACATTGAGCTATTGGAGAAGAAAATGATCTCTTATGAAAGAATAGAGCAGAGAGATTACTTTATATTATTCCTTTTCTATGCGAATATAAATACTCCTTTCCTAGGGCATCAAATTCAATAAGGAGGTGTAATAGACATTTAAAGTCAAGCAGCAAGGAAACCATGTCATAATACCTGTCATTACTTCTATGAAGTGGATCACAGTAGCTTGCCATACAGAGACAACAAAATTGGTGTGAGAAGAAACGTTTTTCAGTGGGCATGGAAACTGACCCATGGTTTTTCCCACTTCTTATCAGAAAATATTTTTATAACTGTAAAGTGTTTTATGTCTGCTTCATCCCTTTGGTCCAACTTCATCTAGAGAATCAAGCTTGCTCTCCATGGACTCTAGAAGTGAGCTGGAGAGAAGTCAGTTAAAAACTGAACACTTTTGCTTGCATGTTAAAATATGAGAGAGGAGCTGTTTCTTTGGAACTCCTGTATTTATTACTTGTAAATTTTGAATTATATGAAAGTAATACAGAATGATCTGATCTAGTCATATGGAAACTGTTCCTGTCACCAATTTCTATGTTTTACAAAGCAGCCTAATGTTCTTTGTGAACATGTCGTGTCACTTCAGTGAATTCTGAACATTTTATAGTATAGAATCATGTAGTGAGGGAGAACATAGCTAAATTTTTCAATTATATGAGATGATCAGTCAATTATTAGGACTAACAAAGGTTGTTTAGTTACTTAATTTAGTGAACAAAAAAGCTACTTGAGGAGGCAGAAACAAATAGAGAGTTTATATTTTTGTGATGAGTTTGCCTATGTTCCTTAACGGGGGAAAAAATAAAGGAATTTCACAAATTAGTAGCTCCAGGAACCTCTTCATAATACTTGACTAAGTGTTATTGCCATTTGCTGTATTATACTGCAATTTGATTACTCAGGCAGCACATAAACAGAGATTAAAAAAAAAGAAGCAATGCTCCAGAAAAAGGCTACTCTTATTAAATCTTTTTCCTATTACACACAGATAGAAATTGTCCTGTCCTGTGTGCTCAGAAATGCATACAAAGTTATTATCCATAAATTCTCAATTTGACAAAACAAAACTGGAAACTGTAAGTATGTTTCCTTATTTTTCCTTTTAGAGTGTTATCATATATCGAATGAATTTAGGCAATGCATTCTTCTTTAAAGGGCAACTTCAATGAAGATTTAGGCTTAATAGCATTTTTTTATTGATTCCTGATTGTCAATGTAGGTGACATATTTTTTTACAAATTTGAAGTCCTCATTAAGGAAAAGAACTAGATAATCTTTTGGTGTAATTGCTTAACTAGAACATGCTGCTTTATCATGCATTTGAGTGAAAAATGACTCTTTTTCTTTAAGAATTAGAAGTTTAACAATTTCTGTCTAGAATATTACTATAATTAAGCAGTGAGGAGTGGTTTTAAAGACTATTGAAGTTAATTTAAAGGTTCTTTCTTTCTTTCCTTTTTTTTTTTTTTAAATTATGTGTAACTGTTATCACAAAGTCTTAAATTCATTAGTTCCTAAATTTCATCCAAAAGTTGTTTCTTAATAGATTCTAACTAAATTCTACCCTTAATTTATTTATCATTACAACTGCCTTAACAACTATTCACCACAATATCATTTTCTAAATGAAATGGTTAAAAGTACTGAAATATGTTTAGTGCCCCAAGGCATAAAACAAAAATAATACTAAGGATAAGGTTCCTCATAGCTCTGTGGTACACAAGAGCTAAGAATTCTAAGACATTAATTTTTTGCCATCAGCGGAATTTACACTCTCTGAGAGTATAAATAGCTCAGCAACAAATTGACCCATTGTTCTCAATGGCTAAATTTTTATTTCAGTCTTTTCGTCTCTCCGCTTTGCCCTTTTTCCTCTTGTACCATCTTTTTCTTTGGAGTCACTCAGTACTGCAGTCACATACACAGAAGTAAACACTTTGAAAATAGTTTTTAGACTATGTATTAGTTATTTTCAGCTCAAACATATCTAATGCCTCAAATACAATGTACTTCCTATAGCGTAGAATTAAAAAACCTAGCTAGGGATATTTAATCTCTAATTTCCTGTGATACTTTTTTTTTAAAAAAAATCATAATAAATAATATATCTTTCAGAGATACACAAAATAAATGGCTATAATGCTAGGCACATTTCTAGACAACCCGTAAAGCAAAAATGAGCAATTAACAGTTATGTTACAACTTAACTTCCCACTATATCATCAATATAAACACAATCCAGAGGATCATTTCATTCCTGCAGACAGTGAAACCACATTAACTAGACAGATACAATTTTTGTTGAAGTTTGATCTGCTCACGCAAATTAGTAAGAAGTGAATGCTAGCTCATGAGTCCAGTAAAATTCATGAATAAAGTAGATAAATAGCAGATTTCTGAACAGGCATTATCCAAAGCAATAATTTGGTTTAGCTTTGTGGAAGTCATACATACCTATCCTCCTGCTCTTTCCTGCTCCTTATAACGAGTGCAGGACTACCCCTGACTAAAAGAGTGCTTTTAAAAAGGAAAAAAGTGACAGGTTTTCATGCATCTATTTTTTGGACTTTTCAGAGAGCAGATACAAAGATCTCAAGTTTTGTCTGGATGGTTATGAATTTCAAAGAAGCTCTGTCATCTTGAATCTCTCTTTAAAAGTACAAAATCTTATTAAGCATAAGGATCATCATATTGACTAAAATTTAGTAATTTTTTGACTGACTCCTTGTGAAATACGTGAATATCTGACTTGGAAGGTGTTTTAGGAATAGTAACACAATGGAAAACATTAACATATTAGAATATTATCCCAAAAGAGCTTTATTCTCATCAGTTAAATTGAAGTAATAGAGGCAGGATTTTTTACAAATCCTACTTGTTTGAAATGTATGAAATCAAAGGTCTAAACAATTCAGTGTAAAATTGCTGCAAATTACTAATTGTCTCAGAACAGTCGTAAGACATTCCCTTTGCAATGATAATAATTAGTTGAAGTTTTATTTGCTTAGTAGTTAGGAAGTTCTAAATCTCTTCCCCAAAAAGAAACATTTCTCTACTTGATGCTGGCTGCATTAATCCTTAATATTTTTACCCTATATAAGTCCAGTGACCTGCTAAGTTATTGACTCTGATAGTGCTCTGTGCAATGAGGGCCATCAACTATTTCAATGTTGCTGATAAGGAGCAATTGATTATTTTTAAATAAAGGTAATATTATCTAGCTGCATTCAATATTTATGATTATTGAATGAGGAAGTGAAATAGACCCTTCTTTTTTTTTTACATATTACCATTGTTTCAAATATCTTCTTCTTCTTCCTTTCTAGTTCAATTTCTCCAAAGGTCAGTTCTCATTGCCATTTATCTTCTATAACATTTTTTCTGTCTCTAAGCACATTTATTTCCTGCTGTCAGACCTTCCTACTTTCTAATATTTTCTAATACACCTTTCCTGTGCAAAGGCAGACAAATCTAAAGTTGAGTATTTAAGGGATAAGATGTAATTACTTTTAGGTGATTTCCTCTATCATTCCTTAGTTTTATATTCTGTCACTTGGTTTCCCTTTCCACTGTCCTTTCACAAGCATGCACCTAGCTAAATTAACTAGTAAACACATTTATTGTAATTCTCAGTATGGAAACGGTCCGGAGCTTAACTACCAGAATTTTTTCATGGTGAAAACTATTAATTATATGAACCATATATTTGATCATTAGCAGTATTTTAACAGCTTCAGTCCCTATGTATTAGTCAGAGCTAAGATCTTATCAAAAGACTTTTGGAAGACCATATATATTACCAGCTTACTCTTGGTTGCATTTTCCCATTGCACAGAATTCCAGAGGACAGGTAAAGATCTCTTCTACTTTCTTCTAAAAGCCTTTCTGATTAGACCACACCTCAATTAACTATCCAGGTCTTTGTGATTCAGCACCACTCTTTGTGCTTAGTCCTTTCACTGTTCTATCCAACATATTTCTATGAATATAGGTACATGAATTAAGCCCAAGTGAATACTTGATGCGCTGCAAGGGTGAGGTTCTGCCTGGAGGTATGAAATAGAGAATGAAGGGTTCTGGGCACAGTCACACAGATGTCAGAGGTCTTCCACCCCTGCTTTAGCAGCACAGGAGCACAGTCCCTGTACTGTGTCCGAGAATTTTCTGGAAGAAGGGGCATAAGTGTTTCCTATTCAATCAGTATTATTCTCTTTGTCTCTCCGCAGGCCTTTGGAGTTCTTCATTCTTATGTGCACCATTGCCCATGGTACTGTTTTCAGATATATTTTTTTATGAATTCAAGTGAGGTAAGGCCCTCTGTTTTTGTTTTATGATGGGTGTCATTCATTTTGTAATAACTGACTCCTAACACATTTCTCCTTGGCTGCCCAAAGTATTTGTATGTGTCTAGAAATGCTTCATATATTGGACTAAAATGATGGGAGGTAATGTACCCTTTATTTCTAGTAGTCACAGAATGGCATTGTTAAAAATCTTACCAATGTACTTATTTTGAGACACTGCATAAATAGTGTCACTTGGCATTCTTTTAGTTGTTCTAGCAAGACAGAGGACCTTTACTGGAAAAGTTAGGTTTTCTCTTGTCATTGAATGGACTGGGGTCTGGGCTGCACAGAAAGAATTGTCTGGTTTTTCAGCTGAAACCAACAGAACTGATGAAAATGGGTATCTGAGCTACGCTTCATGCCTGGTTTTGTTCAGTACTGCAGGGCAGTGACACCTTCAAGTTCTGTATGTTTCCCCGTATTTCCAGAATAGCAATCTGCACATAAAATACCACAATTCATCTTCCTTTACCCAGCAGATGTGGTCCATGAGAAATATCCCTGTGAAATATTTCTCTATCTTAATTACTGCAGAAAGGGAGATAGCCAATAATTCTCTATGCTCTAGTGACCCGGTCTGGGTTCAAGGAAAGCTTCGAGTCCGCGGGAACTCCTGTGCTCTGTCTCTGTGAGACTGCTCCTATGAGCAGGGGGGGAGAAGCAGGGTGCTATCCCGGGTCAAAGAGAAGTCACACACACAGGGTTGATGGAAAAGGGTGAACTACTTTATTAGACAAAGGAACAGCTTTTTAGAGGGTTTCTTGTAGAAAGGACTAGAATCTGGGCGGTATAAGGGTGGTATATGTAAAACTTAGAGATGGGATAGGGTAAGATACAGGGGAATGGTGAGCGGTGAGTCTTCAAGATAACTGAGGGGGTTACAATTGGCTAAGGGAAGCTACAAATCTCTTTAGCTGACTTATCTCCCAGCTGCTGCTTTTCTCTGCAGCACGAAATACACAGAGGGCCAAACAGCTCCTTTTCCTAAACCCTGGCTTCATGGTCCTTCCACTGGTCAAAGTTCGTCTTGAGTCCAAATCTAACCCCAACACTCTAGTAATTCCCAGTTGCTGGAAGTAAGGACACAGTCATAATGTAGTGGAGCCTCAAGGCTGTGGTGCCATATGCTAAAAGCTGAATTGGCCTTTTTGACAACTATTAAAATAAGAAGCTGACAAGATGTCATAGAGGCACTTTTGCCCTTTGTTCTGAGGAACTCCTTTCTGAGGATGTGTCCTTTGCTTGTGACATATGTGCTTTAGGTAGCACATATGGAATTTGTCCTGAGAGATGCAGCTACTTTTCATTCTTTTCTCTTGAATCTTGGCCAAGTATGAAAGAAATTTCCTACCAGCTTCTTCATACATATAACCTTCTCGTTCTCAGTCTAACCGCAGGCTTAGACCTTCAGCTGAAAACATGTGAAGTATGTGAGATGAAAGTCTCTTCTGAGTCAGTTTTACAGAGGACTTCTACCTGTTCATTGAAGTTCCACTACATAAAAATTTTTATAAAGACAAGGCACGTTAATACCATGTAAGAACTTCCCCAAAGGCATGTTTTTTCCATCAGTTTCAGAACTGCTCTGTTTCCTTTACCTATATTTAAAAAATCTCCTGTGATTTTAAGAAGGTTAATTGAGTATTTTTACATAGAAATACAGATTTTTTTTCCACCATTTATGTAGATTATACTGCATTTCTAGTGTGCTGGTAAAATAAAATCAGTCTTTGCAAATCTTTATGCACAGAAGGAGTAACTTTGAGTTTATGGCTATTGGTTGTGAAGATGTACTTAGAGCTATTAGCTCATTCTCTTTAGAAATCACTTCTGTAAGCTAAAAATACTGATTTAGCATTCTAGTCACTCTTAAGGGTCTATTCTCTCATCTGCAGTCATGTTTAACTCCTTAGTGTTAGTAGGAGCTTTTGGATTCAGGTGAATTCAGAAGATGGTCACTGCCTCAAGAGTAATTTCTGTAAAAGATAGAATGATGTTGCCTAGAAATTAAATTACAGTATCTAAATAGTTTCTGTCTGTTTTCAGACAGAGGTGGTGTTGGACAAGACCATGACTTGTTTTACACAGGTCTTGCAAGGCAACCTTGTACAATTGATGCAAGAGCAGAAAAGTGAGCATCAGCTGCAAGAGGACAGAGCAGAGCTGTGGGCTCAGAAAGATTGTCATTGCATGAAGAAGAGGTCTACATGGAGTTCTGCAGTTCAGTTTGTGTCCCTAGTTAAGAGCTCAGCCCTGAAGACTGAAATATCTCTGAGCTATAGAGGCCTGGAAATACCTGATGTGCCTACAGCAGTTGACAGTGAATATGGACTCTGAATGAGGACATCTGTCAACACTAAGGATTCCTGGAAATCATCCTGCTATGGGAGTCACAAAGCTGAAGCACCTAAAATGAGGATTTCCTTATGAAAGTTGAGCTGCTGTGATGTATATAAGGTCACAGAGGGAAAAAACAAGTGTGGAAACCCAGCAAGTCTTCTGCATTAGGATCATGGACTCCTTGAACTTGCTGGTCATAGTCAATAGACTATACTTCAGATATTAATATAAATCTTGAAAACAGATTTTATGGTGTAGGCTCCTGTTTGGTTTTCTTTCAGCCTAATCCTAGTTGCAATTTTTTTGTTGTTTATAATGATTTTTTTTCAGGCTGTCACTGATGGCATAACCTTTTCATGATGCTTTCCTGTCTGTACAGTTTTTAAATGTTAAAATATTAAAAAAATAATAGAATAGTATAAAGGTCCATAACAATCTGCTGAGGGAAGAACTGTAAAAGGCTGCCCACAAAACATATGCTAATGTAGTTAAGTATTACGAAGCAGTATGTAAATTAAAATATTGCCAGAGAAAAGGCAGTACTTTGATTAGAGATACTACAGCTCAATCCCTAAAAGATTGTAACGGAAATTAAATCTATCACAAAAGTTCAGTGTTTACATAAACATTAATATATTCAGTAATATTGGATGCCGTGATGAAAATAAATTATTAAAGACGCAGTCACCAATATTTTTGGAGGAATTGAGAATTCTCTCTTTTGTTTGTAGTTTTAAAAGGGCAAATTTTGCCATTAAAAGACAAAATAAATGATTATGAATTCAAGAGAGGTTTAAAAAAACTGATGGAACACCGTGTGTTTGTTTATCATGCCAAATATAAAAATACTTTAACTTAATTATCATAAACGTTCCTGAACTGGAGATTGTGAGTCTAAGCAACAGAACTAGAAGACAGATTTACATTTTAGAAACTAAATTTCTTTGGGCATTCCCTTCAGTTGAACCAGCAACACAATCCTTGTGTTCCTCCACCCTACACTGAAAATTCTCTAATAAAAACAGATTCCCTATCAATCCCATTCATTCAATCATGCATACTGGGAAAAATGCAAATGTTGTAGCAGAGAAGTTGCCATAAGAAAAATAGTTACTCCGTTGTAAACTTGATGAAATATTGTCACCAATGACAATAATTCTAAATTCATGTCAGTACAACTGGCAGTGCAGTAAAAAAAATGTAGGATAGAATGAGGCATGTTGCTTACAAAGCTGTATACTTTTTATGAGCTTAACCCTGTTTCCAGGGGTAATATACAGTTGCATTAGATCTTTTTCTATATATGCACATTTCGTTTCTTTTTTTTAACAAAAGATTATTGCTAAGAACTCAANGTCTAACAATATCCCAGAAAATGCTTGATTGATATGATTTTTGTTGTGGGGGTTTTTTTCTGTTATCTACATATGTACAATGACATATATAGAATATATTTGAGAGCCCTGTTCAGCATTTCTTTATTGCATTCAACTTTTGTTTTTCACAGAGTCATCTTCATGCAAGCAGGCAGGTTTTTTTACCAATGTCTTACCTACAGCTAAAATAAATGGAAAAGGTCCATCTTCCTGATAAAACATTAGAAAGAATCTGTTATGCAGAGAAGAATATATGCTACACTTTAAAAAGCTGAATGGTTTGGTTTTTTTCAGTTTGATGTGCTACTTTGAATCTCACCAACCTAATAACATTTTTTTTATCAAGGTATTTGTTAATAAAACTGTTTAATTACCAGGATTTAAAATAACACTGACTAGGCAAAGAAGAATATTTTAAAACAAAAATTAGAAGCAAAAATTTTATTTTCTCAGTGTTTTAAATCTTGTGATCACTTTCTTTTGCCATGACCTCTGTGATACTTTCATCACAGATGATCTTTTCATACAGCTTTCAATGATAAGATCCAGACTGGTTTAACTGAAAGACACTTCTCAGAAGAAATCCTGTTTGCACCCAGGTATTTACACAACTGTACAATGCCTATTTTAGTGGATTAGGAACATGCTTGAATAGCATTTATTAAGATGAACCTCCCCACAAAAAAATTTCCACCTAAAAATCTCATCACTATACAAGAAGGTAAAATAGATCAAGAAATGTATCTGCTTCTGGTTTAGATTTTGTTGTCATTCATTGTGTACAGTTTACGTAAGGAGTGTTCTGGTTCCAGCTTATTCCTGTTATAGTTAATTGGCAGTACCCTAGGGGTTACTAATAATATCACCAGTGTCACATGCAATTTGTTTTATAATAGCTCCATTATCCAAATCAGTTAGCTCTTTCTGTGGCTGACGAAATTATCTGGCAGAGTTCAAGTTTTCCTTCCAAAAGTTCCTTCCCTTAAACTCTGTGCAATTACTCCACATGACAATACATTTGTCAACCTACATTAAAACTGGAGTCTGGGGATTTATTTCAGTAACTCCTAAATACATACATAAAAATGGAAAAGTAAAATGTCCCAGAAGAACCATGAAAGAGGTTGAAATCAGAATATTGCCTACCTGTTTTGTTAACACAAAATGCTCCTTTTAGAACACTGCATTGCTTTTAACAAATTCTCAAATTTTCCAAAATTCTCAGCCTCTTATTTTATTAGTAATGTAGATTGCCTAAAGTGCTCTGAGAAGTACTTAAGTATTAGGATTTTTATCCAGCAATATGTAGAATAGCCTGAATCTATAAATATGTACTAAAAAAGGCACAAGAACAGACTCTCATGTAAGCACTGTGTTTCATCTTTTTTCACTATTTGTTTTGGTGTGATCAGACCGGAGGTATCTCATTAATGTTTTTTATCTTTGTTGGCTACAGAAGAGTGAATTAACCAGCTCTGTGAAGGGTCAAATTTCATTTAAATCTACTGCTTAAAAAGAAAATCCTGGTGTACATTTTTTAGCATGAAAATTATGGCAAAAAGATTTCTTATGGTACTTCTAATAATTCAAATATTTGTCATGATTCCAGTTTAACACAGCTTTTGCATATAAAAGGAACCAAACCATATTACTCAAATCACATTTCTGAAAGATGGCCAATCTGTAGCTGGTACAAATATGAGGATGTGAAAAGGTGAGGGATATGAAGAGTACAGAATTCTAATGGCCCAATCTGTGACTTAATATTTTAAAATATCTGTAGAGTCTATTTGAAGTACAACACTCACAAATGATTTTTAGATTATTTCAAATTTACTATGCTATATAGATTTCTTGTCCATACAATACTCCAACAGAACTTCAACTATAAAGACTTTTTGCCTTACTTGGATGAGGTCCCTATTGCTATGGAAATCACTCAAAGATTGAACTTGAGTTGAACATAAAATAAGATGCCACAGATTTATTTTACAGTTTTACTATTTTACCATTCCTAACATGGCTGCAAAGTACTCTAAGGACATGACAGAGGATCCTTACTTACTCCCAAGCAGACAACACTAGGGACTGACAAGACCTGGAAAGCTGTGTTCAATGTCTTGGACCTTTCATATTTGTCCCAGGTGTGAAGATAGTAGCTGGACTAGAATACATTCATCATCAGTTACTACTTTCCCTGTCCTTCCAGTAGGATCAAATGAAAATGGAAGTGGCTTATTTTGGTGCAACATGCTGAGAGCTGTGGTACCGGAGGACCTTGATGATCAGCCCCTTTCAAGCTGGAGGGGTAGCTGTATTCAGAGCTAGGGTATTCTCAGCCTGAGTCACGGTTGGTAATGAGCAGTATCTTACTTTCTAAGAAGCTTGGTTTGTCGTAAAGTCCATAATCCATATGAACAGGGAAACCATATGAGTCAAAGTAGCAAAATGTGGTGCTGAAGCCTCAAAGGGCTAATTCTATATTTTGTGTACAAAACAGCACCGATGAAAAGCATTTGAATGCTTAAAGAACCCAAAGTGGAATTATGCCATCTGATCAGTCATAAGTAACATAACTCGGGTCTGAGTATTTAAAACTATACCACTGGGAGTCCACACTAAATCCATGGGTAAGTTCAAATACTGAACATGTTCAAGAGAATCAGGATTTTTATATAAATATTCAGTGAGCTAAAAAACATGTTAACTTCATTCAATAAGTTATTCTTTGTTATTAGCTTTTTCAGTTCTAAAGATAAACAATCAGAAAATATTTTTTAAACCTTCATATGAAAGTCAAATCAGATAAATCTTACCAAATAGAAACATTCAGTTTTTTAAAATTAACACCTAAACCAAACCCAAAAACAAACAAACAAAACCCCCACACCAAACAAAAAATACATCACTATATTACCAGCATTATTAGCATTTATTACTGCTGAATGGGATAAAGTGTAAAATAAGTGTAACCATCTCATTAGCTGTAGTGGCACAGCTATATCTACTGTGAAAATTTAATTGCACATAAGGATATCATTCAATGATTAGAAAAATGTTAGCAAATTTTGACACTTGGATTTGTCTTCCACTAACCCAGTTGTTAAAACATATATCACAGTATCAAATTTTGAAATAATGAGTGAAGTTGATTAATTAAATAATATGACACATTTATTTAAAATATGATCTAGTAATATAATGTCACTGTAAGGGAAAAAAAAGGGGAAAAAGGAAAAGCGGCAAAAACTTCTATGGTGCATCATACTGACATATACCAGGTTTGATGACAAGAATACATAAACTCAACAGCATTTCTATTACTCAGTTAAGTCACTCTGTTTTCAAACAACAGGGTAACAAGACATTGTGTTTCAGGTATGACTGAAGCAGCGCTGGGCCCTTGCAGAGTCACAAAATTTTTAACAGAGCTATCTTTTCCACTGCAAAATTCATTGCTAATGATATAGACCTGGATTATTTTAAGTTCTCACCAGTTTTGAAGTCCAATATGCTTCTTACTAGGTCACATGCGGCACACAGATATGATTCATTACTCATTGCCACAACAGGATAAAAACTAAATACACATTAATACATGACTAGTTTAGCACCCTAAGTGTTTACACAACATTATCAAAAGTTAGGTTAAAAAAACCCCAAACAATAGCAACATAACAAACCATATTCCTTAAAATCATTCTGCTAGTCCCTATAATAACAATACAACACTTGGGAACACCAGCAGGAGCATACATTTTTAAGGTACTTATTTATCATTAATTAAGAAGATTATTGAGAGGAAGATGTTGTAAAATTCAACTGCAGGGTTAAATCCAATAAGAAAAGTTTGGAATCTTGTACCTAAGCTTGGATTTGGAATCCAAAAAGCTATGCAACTCTAGTAGGGACAAAATATTATTGTAGATTAGTTATAAATATGTTTATTTTTTCCATGTGTTCATTCGCTGTGATCTAATTCAATATTTCCTTGTGAAATAAGCTAAAAATATATAGCAGTAGCAATATTGTCTTTCTTTGCCTTTGGAAATATTACATTTGTTTGCCCCTGGAAATTTTTAAGCAGAGGTTCAGAAAACAATGGAATATTTCCAATATCCAACTGTGAACAACTTTGCAGCAATGATATCCAGAGTTCAGAATTGAGGATTTCTTACTTTCTAAAGCTGCTGTTTCCTCATTGTACTTTGTTTGATCTGTGGATAATTAAATGTATGTATGTATGTATTAAAATCCTTCTCAAATATTTGAAAGAGACCAGGAAATCTTTTAGGCTGTCTTGATAATTTCATGTTGATCAGATAAAAGATAAAAACTCAATACCTGGAATTCAGATCTCAGTTTTGTATTCCTGTTGGCTACAGGAATTTTAATGTAATTCTTACATTAAAACTTGCCATTCAGCCATAATGTAAATATATAAATAATTTAATAATTTCTACTTACTTAACTATTTCAATTCAATAGATCATGAAGGATTCCAAATCATCATCAGAATTACACATGCTTGCATTAGTGACTCCACTCTTCCAGGAACGTGTTTTAAAAGAATACACCACCTGTCATTGCACAAAGTATGGTATATTCATGGAAGAAGTTATTTAGAAAATCAGTTTTATAATGGCATTTTCATTTGTGAAAGATTCAGCCTCCAAGTTTTCATCTCTGTTTTATTCTTTAGAACTGAATTTTAGAGTTATGTTATTTGAGTCTTATACAGAGAGGCAGCACTACCCTTTAATAAAGGAGGCTGAAGCTAATCTGTTGATAAATTAAGCTACAGAATGGTAGAACTCATCTGAGGATGTTATAGAAAATTAGTAAAAATTAGTTGTACCACATCTCTGTTTTTTTGTTTCCTGCCTCATACTAATGCTATCTAATAGCTTCTGGAAGAAAAGAAGTATTGCACTACTAAATAGAAAAATCTTCTTTTTCTTCTGTTTATGTTGCTAATATCTAGCCTTTCAGACTTGAGGAACAGATCCAGCAGAGGGGCTTTAAAGTAAAAAGTAGGAGCAAACATTCAAAAAATGTTTTCTTGAAAGGTGGTCCTAAGGCACTCAATTTCTTGTGGCCAAAAAAAAAAGAAAAGAAAAAAAAAAAGGATAGGGTTTATCAGGGATGGATTTTACTGACTGATAAACTTGCTGCAGTTAAACTTCAGCATGGATTTTCCAGGTGCAAGCACTGGGTCTAGTTATTTAATTATTGTAACAATATTTATGTTCCAGGAGTGTAAGTGCCAGTGTTCTGTTACTGAGTTTGGAGCTAGAACATTATACTGGAATGGCAGACCTCCCAAAACTCCAGTTTTACTTTGATCTGTGTTCTGTTTGGAGACTACATGTATAAAACTGAGTCAAGAACATTGTCAGCGAAAGTAACAAGTGGAATAACCCACTGTTATTTTGGTACACCAAATTTTGCCTTCTGCTTCTCTAAATTGGCCATGAAGTTTAACTTTTTTTAAATTAATGTTCATTAAAATCCAAATTATGCATATTTATGCTATTTTTTTCTCTCTAAGTTTAAATTGGAATCCACATCATCTTCAGAAAATGTACAAATAAAAACACACAACATCAGATGTTGAAGAGGGAATCCAAAAGATCCTATTTATCATGCGCCTGCAATCACTGCTGAGTGATGTATAGTAATTACAAGATCTTTTTTTTTTAATTGGCAGGCTTCTGAGACTACAAGGAAAACTGGTGACAAGATGATGGATTGGTTTCACCATATTGGCTTGTTGATCCAACAAACCTTAAGTGGGTATTGGCATTTGTCATTCAGCTTTGGACCCCTACAGACTCCTGCTGCTGATTAGTCAAATACTTCACCTCCTTGTAATTATTGTTTCAACAGCAGAGGCTCCAAGAAATTCTCCGGGGAACAAACTTTTATAGCATAGTTGCAAAGAAGTGCCACTTAGTGCCAGTCAATTGAGAAGAAGTAAGCACACGGGAAAAGGGAAGAAATCAATGGCAGCATTTGAGCAACTTAACCCTTTGGCCCTTGCATGTTAATAGATTATTTATGCATTGCTTTCCCAGAAGGAGGAAATTAGAATTACTACCATTTTCTCTTTATCAACTGCAAATCACAAACTGGAAAAATGTTTGCTTATATTTTTGTTTTCTCTTAAAACGTTGTGATGTGGGCTGCGAGGTCAGGAAAACCTCCCAGCATTTTTGCTTATTTCCTAGTCTTTATTCCAGAGAGTTTTCTTGTCATCTACAGGCAGTCTGCTTTATAGAGATTAAAGGAAATTTAATGAGGTAAAGAAGGTTAAATGGAAGCATCTTTTTCTAATTGGAAAAACAGATAACAAAAAAATTCCATGCACTGAAATCACCAGGTCCTTCCACAAATAGTATTTCACTATTAAAAAAGGAGTATTCTATGGTTATAGCTGAGATTTTAAAGGAATATGGCATGAATGCAATGTAGCAGGATTTGGGACATTTTTGACAGAGCAGCTGAGGTGTCCCGAAAAGGACTGGAAAAAACTCAAGGTCCATGTGACCGGTAAATTGTGCAGGGGAGAAGTGTGTGAGGTTTTGTTACAAGTGAGAATATTTGTTGTTGATATGAGGATGATTGCTTGATATTTTGCCGAGAGCTCTCCCAATAATACAAATTCTTAAGCCATTCAAAACTTTGCAGAAATAGAAAGCAAAGCCGGAAATCCCTTTATGTGAGGGGAGGAGCTGCATCAAACAGACAAAAAAAGAAACAAAAAATTTCAAAGAGTAAAGCACATCCTGTGTATATCACAAAATGGAGAAGATTTCCTTCATCTCCAGACAGGTTGCACATGACATTTATGTAAGAGTGCTGGGAAGCATAATCTAGAAATGTCTATTTCTATATATCAAAGTGCAGTTGCCAGACGGTGACTTCAAGAAGGGCTGGCTGTATTAAAGAGGAAGGTTCACCAGAAACTGTTGTGAAATTAGCATGAATTTCAATATAAAAAAAGTAAATCAAATTTGGGTTGGAGGAAAACTTGCAGGGAAGCAGATATACAGGAAATGATCTGAAGGGTTTCAATAAATGACACGCAGGATATTATTTTGTAAAAATCTTCCTCTTGGAAGACATAAACAAAAAAATGGGGTCTTGTAATAGCTGCATTATTAGGGAAGTCTCATCGAAGCCACTGTACTTCAAGTATCAAAGAGTCTAGAGCAGTCTAAAAAATCAATAGAGTTCTAGAAAACATTGAGAGAAAGACAGTGAACAAATCGAGATTTTTTTTTTCCTAGAGGAAAAAAAAGAAGAGTAACAAGAGAACAGTCATAAGAACATTACCAAGGTTGGCATAAAATTAAGGGGAAAAAATTAGATACTGTGAAAAAATTTCTAAGAGAATGAACAAAGCATCTGGAACAAAGAAGCATCCATGATTGGTTCTTCATCAGGTGAAGCATTATTGAGCAGGGATACAGCAAACATTGACTTAAAGTGGCAGATAGACTATCTTGAGGAGGCTCTAAGCCTGGTTTTGCTGTTCTCTTAAGAAAGAGGAAATTGTCTTAGTTGGGATATTTTGGATACAGGACTCAAAGGTATACTAAGTTAGGTTTCCTGATGACATTAAATTGGGAAGAGCTGTTGACTCCCTCAAAGGCAGAAGGGCCTCAACAAATTAGAGAACTAGGCAACCACCAACCATACGAAGTTCCACAAGGGAAAGTGACAGATTCTGCATCTTGGACAGGGAAGCCCTATATGTGTGGACAGATTGGGTAATGAGACACTGGAGCAGCCCTGTGGAAGGGGCCTGGGAGTCCTGGTGGATGGCAAGTTGAATCTGAGTCAGCAGTGCCCTGGCAGCCAGGAGGGCCAACCCTGTGCTGGGGGACATCAGGTAAAACATCACCAGCCGGTCAAGGGAGGGGATTGTCCCGCTCTGCTCTGCACTGGGGTGGTCTCATCTTGAATATTGTGGTAGTTTTGGGCACTGCAACATGTGAAAGATATTAGGCTATATCCAAAGGAGGGCAATGAAGATGGTGAAGGGCCTTGAGGGGAAGCTGTATGAGGAGCAGCTGAGGGCATTTGGTCAGTTAGTCCTGGAGAAGAGGAGACTGAGGGGAGACCTCATTGTGGTTACAACTTCCTTTTAAGTGGAAGAGGAGGGGCAGGCACTGATCTCTTCTCTGTGGTGACCAGTGACAGGACCCAAGGGAATGGCCCGAAGTTGTGTCAGGAGAGGTTTAGGTTGGATATTAGAAATTAAGTTCTTCACCCAGAGGGTGGTTGGGCACTGGAACAGGCTCCCCAGGGAATTCGTCACAGCACCAAGCCTGAGACAGTTCTAGAAGAGTTTGGACAGTGCTCTCAGGACCATGGTGTGACTCATGGGGATGGTCCTGTGCAGTGCCAGGAGCTGGATTTGATAATCCAACTCAGGATATTCTATGATTCTTTGTCAGGACTTTCAGTAATGGTGGAGAGAAAAAAAAGGATATATGCTGTGACATTTCCCTATCTACATGATTTATGTGGCTCAGTAATCTTAATAAAATACAGTTATTATTCACATATTCCATATGCATAAAATTTAACTGTAGGATTAAAATTAAACCTAACATTAAAATGAGGAATGGCCTTTGAGAAGAATGTGATTAAAAGACTTAGCTAGAAGGCATCTCATAAAGATATTTCTTCAAGGATACAAAATTGAGACATTTAAAATTATACAGCACAAAATTTCCTTTCTCCATTTCAGCTCCCTACCATTTCCCCAGAAATTTTCCCTTCCCCAACTTGACCACTTTGTCTTTTTCTTCTTTTTCTTTTACTTTGTTTGTTTGTTTGTTTGCTTCTTTTTTTCCTGCTAATACTTCTGGAGGTCTTCAGGCTCTACCTTTTCTGCCTAAAAAATGACACCATTTTTGTCCACATAACTTTACCTTTTTTGGTTACCCTGGCTGAGGGAATGTTTGCTGTTCCTACTGATATCTCCTTAACAGACTGTTCTCTCTATGACGACATGGCAAATGATAGTGATTTAGAAGATTTTTATTTCGGTTGGATGAAAAAGGGATGTAAGCATTAAAAAATCAATCTAAACTTAATATTTTTTGTTTCAATTTTTACTGTCTGATTTTCGTCCCTTATTTTCTGAGAGGTTCTTTTTTGGTTTTGTTTTTTTTTTTACTTTTCCTGCCCCTCTGGATCTCAGTTGTTTTCAGCAGTGTAACTAAAGAAGAGCTGACAAATGGAAAACAAACAAACAAACCAAAAGACCAAAACCAAAACAAAAAAATCATTCTTTTTCAAAAATCACCCCAATGTTGATGATCAAACAACTTTGGGAGAGGCTGATTAGCAAATTCTTCCACTCCTAATGCATACATGCATGCACAAGAACACATTCTTCCTGGTAGTTTTCTCTGTGTCAAAGGAAAAAGTTTGGGTTTTTTTTATTATTATTATTATTTTCATTTTTATTTTTAATTGGCACAAATCCGTTACCTTCCTCATTCAGCCTTACTGAAAGTTCTTTCCTGGTCTAGGCCATGTGTTGCTGCTGAACATAATTTACTTCAGCCAACTGGTTGCCAAATGACAAACCTCCTTTATACCAGGAAGGATAGAGTCAGTTTTTTCCCCGGGACCTAATTCTGCTATCGGCTCATTTTAACACATGACACTGCACAAATCTTCCTGTTCTCAGGAAATTGCCTCAAGAAAGGATCTGTGGTTGTGTCAGCCACCTGAGGTATTGAGAACTGTAGTACAAATCAGGAAAAAAATCCATGTCAGAAACCCACCCTTTCTTTAACACAGAAATCTGTACATACCCAGGCAATATGAAAATAGTCTTTGCAGATGAGACACTTGGGTAGACCATTATTAATATTTGGCTAAGAAATAACTTATTCGTGAACACTGTATTATACCTATTATATTGGTTATGTAAGAAGATGATAGAGAATTAAATTTGTGAGATGCAGGTTCATGTGGACCCTGCATTTGTCATGAACACATGTACAGTGCAATGGAGATTTTCAAAATAAACACCAAAATTTAAGTGCAATTTCTCCATACCTCTCTGTTCCTCCACATTATTTCATAAAGATAAATCATTAAACTCTCACTAAACTATTTCTGAACCATTCATTGCCTCAGCAGCTAAGCTAACTTAATAGCTGACACCTTGAGTGAGACTTTTTATCTCTGTTTTTTCCTGTTCTTGGAAGCTAAACCAAAACTATCAAAAATGACCAAATATGTGCTACATACAGATGTTAAAAGTATGTTGTAATCCAGTCTTCTATTGGCAGAAGTGCAATGTGCTCTTTCCATTATTTGTCAGGGAGAGAATCTGCACATAGGTGACAGATATAAATTCAACATTTAAAAATCAGATAAATAAGTCCCCACCCCTCTCTGCAGCCAAACCTTCATAAGCTGAGGGAAGATAGCAGCTGTCTGAGTCAAAACTCACTGAAGAGCAAAGTGTTGGATAAGCAGCAACATCCTACAGTAAGCCATCTGGGTATGAGCAGAATCCATATAAAATTATCCGCGATTACATTGTGTGGGGCCAGCTACACAAAAAAATCTGGCATGATAAAGATTTTAAGTAGCTCATGTTCATTATTTGTGATTGAAAGAATTGCTGAATTATACACTAAGACTCTTATTAACTAAGAGTTAATAAGAGAATTCCGTCAATCAAAATACATGGTAAATCAGGTCCTAGTAAAATTTTCAACTTTTTCCTCATAAGATCTGCTTTCAGAGCCTGTCTTTGGTGGAGAAGTTAATTGCAATCATGCCAATGCCTGGTTTGAAGTTAGAAATTCTTTCTATTCTAATTGAAGTTAGAATTTGTGTGCATCAGCGGGGCAACGGTAAAATAGACTTTGTACTATCCTCTTTAAGAATCAAAGTATATTGTGTTGAGAAGATGAGACTAGAAGAACTTTTCTTATTGTTGTGAACAATTTTACTAATGTTTCCCATTTAAAATAAATATTTAAAGTATGTATGCTGATGCAGTATAAAATGCTCATGCTTGTTAAGACTAAAATAGAGCAGACTTGAAGTTTTGGAACAAAAAAGGAAGAAAGGAAAGAAGGAAGGAAGAAAGAATACGAAGGAGAAGAAGGAAAGAAGGCGGGGGGAAGAAGGGAGGGAGATTCTTCAGATCTCCAAATGGAGTTACTTATGCAAGTAAATCTACATTCAGGTCGACAGTATTTACATTTGGTCTATTTTATGAAAGTTAATTTTAAGAAAGTTCATTAAAATACATAAATAAGAACTGCATTTGTATTAAGCTATATTGAAAATTATCTGAAAGAGGACACAGGTATAAAAATGCTGACTCAGGAAGTTATGGCTTTGTGATGAAAAGTTGGTTTGCTTTTTTTTTCCACAGAGCAGAGCTACTGACCAGCCTGCTGGTACCACAGTGAAGAGCTACCCATCCCGGCCCAGCCCGGACACACACTACACATACATTTAGACAAGCAGTCAATTTTGTTCTGGCACACTGCAGTCTGGAAAATCACTATTTTTCACTGAAAAAAATAAATCCAATAAGGTTCCTTCCAAAAATTGCCTCTTTTTTTTTTTTCCCAGCAGCTGTGCATCAACATCAATAGTATTTTGTGGGGGTTTTTATTACACAAATAAAAATTCAATGTCCTCTGCCACTCTTTTGTGTATTGCAGATCTGGACGTAAACCAAGAGATGGTTGAGGTGTATAAGAGAGAGATTGACATGTTGCATTTTATTCACAAAAGCATGATAGTTATCTCTGCTTTTGAATTATGAATGCCTTCCAGCTGTTTGCTCATAGGCCATGCAAAATAATGACTTAGAAATAACTTTTAGTGCACAAATTACCTGAGAATACCAAATTGGAATTTTCTTCCCATTATTAATTCCTAGGTGAACTCATATCTCCACTTACTTAAAATACACTTATTGTCTAAGGTCATGGGTTACAGAGCCATGTAGATTGGTCAGTTATTCAAATCTTGCCTGATCAGAATCATCTACTGTTGTTTAGTGATTGCATGAGACTCAAAGGACATGAATACAGGCAGAAATCCAAGATCAAATTTGGCACTTTTATGTCCACATTGTTATCATCTGCAGAGTCCAGAGCCACTTACCTTAAAAATTATGTCTTTGTTCATAACTGTTTACAATTTTAAATACCTCATATGAACAGAGATAGCAGAGGCCAACTATTGCAAAAGAAGTGCAATAGCAATATAATCTAGGTCTGGCAAATAAATCCCAAAGCTATCCTTCTTCTTTAAAGAGCAAGTTAAAGAGCAACTGCAAAACTATGACACAGAGCTAGGGGAATTGTAACAGAGAACAGAAACAAGCCAAGTGATATAGAAATAGTTAATGCAGTCCATACAATGTAACACTAAGAAAATCTCAAAAAGCTTGTGTTGTTTAACCCTCTTTTCCATTCTTGGGTGTATTATAACACCACAGATCTAAGAGATAAGGAGCAAGGTTTACAAGTAAAAGGTTTAGTTCATCTACATGAAGTAAGCATCAAAGATATTGTGCTCTTCCCAGATTAATTTTGTTATTTAATTGTTACGTTACCTTTTCAGTCCAGAAAGGCATGTGAAGGCAAACTCTGGATTTCAGGTTTTGTAAAGAAATTTGGAACAACGAGGTGACATGCCCCTAGAGAACTCAAGTAGCTGAAGAAACTTTTTATTTGTCCTTTAGTATAGCTTTATTTTTAAACACCACCATGCTGCTTTTGAAAGCACATTTCTGCCCTGAATGAAGCTGAATGCACAGACTGCATTTCATAATCCTTTCTATACTCAAATACCTACAGTTTCTACTTAAAAAGCTCATGACACAACATGTCAAGCTCAAGTGGCGCTGAGGGACTTCTCTTTTAGTCCCTCACTCTTCTCAGACATTATTTCTCTCTTCCAAATACCTTATTTTTATGCCAGAGAACTCTTGTCAGTAGTGCTCATTTTGTTGCCACATTACTTTGTGGCTTCAGATCAGAAGAGATCCTTTGGAATCTGCCATTAGGAGAAACAAACCAACAGCAAATCCCATCTTTCTCTATGTGTACTAAAAATACTATAAAAAATTATAAAACCAGCAAACGTTGAAGAGTTAAAGGAATAGAAAAGGTGCAAGGGCTTTCAGGGAAGTCCTTGCTGTGCTTGCTTCTAAAACTATGGGTTGCTAATGATTCAGTATAAGACTGTCACGGGTTTTACCAGCAAGGTAGTGAAGAACATGATTATTAAATTAAAAATTATCCTTTCAGTTATGAAACATATTTAATATCAAAGGGATTAAAGGAGAGGAAAATTATTATCAAGAAAAACTACAAATATGACCAAAGCATGACTCAGGCTTTAGCAACATCAGACTAACAATCAGCTGCTTATTCTGTTTGTTTCCCTTCAGGTGAGAGGGATGTATTTGGTCTGTGGTGAATGCTTCTGTGCTCCCACTGAATACTCAAAAACCCCTCTTGTGATTATCGAAATAAGTATCTGTGATCGACTGGATTACACTATACACCCTGAATTTCTCCTGCTCCCCACCATTCTGGTAGCTTGCTTTTGTTTGTTTTTTTTTTTTATCAACTTCTGCTCCAAATCCATTAATGCCCTTTTGGGTTTTGATTGTGGGGTTTTTTTTCCTGTTCCTTTCTTTCAAAATCTGCCTTTTCTGATATCAAATTTCTGTTTCACATTTAGTTACTTATTTGCATTTAGTTACTGATTAGCATTTAGTTATATATTAGAAATTTCTACAGACAATTCGTATTTTGAGGTACATCTCTTGCAGATTGCAGAGTCTACCCAAACTTAAATTGCTCCATGTGATTAGGCAGAACTCTACATAAAGGAAAACTACCACATCTTCCAAACATCCTTGCCTGTTCACATAGTCTCTTCTTGGCAATGCATGGACCTTTACTGATAGTCAGAGTTTCTCTGTGGGAATTTCAGAGAGAAATGGACATGTTGTGGACAAGCAGTGTCTTGGATGATGCCCTTGAGCTGTCCGTGGGAACCATTTAGATAAAGAAGGTAGAGAGCAGAAAAACAGGTTATCAGGGGAGCAAGTTAACCAAAAAAGAAGTTAGGTGAAAAACAAGTCAAAAATAAATTTAGTTTGTATGAATTGACCAATTATTGGGTAACATGTCTTTTTGTTATAAGAAATAGACCTATCTGGTGTTACCAGTTGGATTTGAAAATGTATATAACCGCTGCTGTTAGAATAATAAACGAGATCTGCATTAAAACCATATTGGTTCACGTGCATTTACTCCGCGCCCTCTCACCACATTTCTCCCCTCAGGAGTACATATGAATGGTTCTGATTTTGAACACTTGATGTGACTGAAGGTCTTGAAAGAAATTTGCATTCCTCAGACCACCATCCTCACTTCCAGGAAGAAGATTTTCACATAATTCTTGGACATTTTTGTGCATAGCAGCTGATACTCAATAACCCTCTCTGTTTTTGCTTAAGTGATGCATAAGAGCAAAAGTTTTAGTTTCTTTCTCTTATTCTATAAAAAGAGACCATATGGTTAGGATAAGTAAAATAAAGAATATTCATCTGTTCAATCCTTACACACAGGGCACTTATATCTGGAAAACTGCTATAAGCTATATGCATGTAGCTCTTTCTAAAGATACCACCCAGTGGAATTCAAAATCAATTATTTCTTTCATTTTGAACCTATAAAATATTAAGGAAGTAATAGAGTTGAAAGAGAAGTGCGTCCTTCAAAGAAAAAGAGTGCAATCCTGTTATTTCTGAGTTTATGGGTCTGATATTTTTCTCTCCTTGGAGTTTTATAACAGTATGACTCAGTTAATAGGATTGAAAGCCAAGGGCTGTCACAACTCAGATACAGAAATAAAGCATTACATTCATATACATTTGCAGAGACAGACAAAGGTATGCTATGAGTGTTTAAAAAAGTACTCTCAGTACTGGGAACGTAATGGTCAGTGTAGAGGAACATTGAAATACAGGAAAAGCAACTGTAAAATAGTTTTGTTTTCAGACCTTTCTGTGTTTAAAAATATAGCAGTTGTATAAAGTATCTCCTTCTCCTCTCCATATTCCAGTGCAAATTTAGTTCAGAAAAGCCACCCAACACATCCAATGACATTTTTGTTCAGCTGTCAGAAAAAAAATGTATTCGAGAAGTATCTGACTGTCTTGATACAAGCTCCTCTCCCTGGGATCTGCTGAAAATTAAAAAAAAACCCCACCACTCTGTAAGTTCAAATTACTTTTTCATCACTGTGTGCTTATTTTGCAGGAGTGTTAGTTAAAATATCTTTATTGTACCTGTGCCAAGATGTAATGACTCAATTGCAGAAGATATTTCTGCATTTAAGACCAAAAGGAAGAGTTGTCTAAAACACCTGAAGCAGAAATGCTATGCAAAAGATCAGTGCAAAGCCATCTGTAATTCTGGCTATGGAACTTTAGCAGCTGCATATATTACAAGGGAGCTGGTGGGTAAAAGCTGTAAGAAAGTGAGAGATTTGGGATTTTCTTTCTTTGAGAGTAAATGAATATGAAGCCTGTGGTAATTTTTAGCAGTGTCTTCTAATTGTATACATGAAATTGAGGTTTTGTTGTTTTTTTTTTATTTTATAATTCAGTCTGTGGTCCCCAAACTCATTGCAATGAAATGTAACCTTGCATACAATAGAAGGTAAACATAAGACCACCTAATAAAGAGATCTGACAGCAATTTGCAAGAATAATTGCCCTGCCAGGTTCTACACTTAAACTTACCATAAGAAATCACACGTTCACACAGGGTGAAACCCACATGCTAATACTGAAAACATTACTTACACTAGTGTATTTCTGCCTTCACAGCCTTTTTCTTCACAAACTGAACCTAAAACTATATGGACATTAACAGTTATACTTTAACATACATTTTACAGTCAGACAGTAACATACATCTTACACACACATCAAAAGGCAAGCTGTAAGACAACTGTCTTGGTGAAGATAATATTCTTAGAGTTGCATTCTCAGTGTCTTGCGTGGTGGACTTAGAGGAGCAAAATACTCCAGAACTGGTATTCAATAATGTTTATCAGTGTGTCAGAAAATGCTAGCACATGTTGGCTAATGGTTGTTGTGTGGTTTGGTGAGGGTGAAGAAGATTTAGGAAAAGGAGGCATGACAGCCATGTAGAAACTCCTAAGCTGAATGCTTTGAAAAACTATAGTAAAAAACCCATCAGCTACTCCTTTTGGGGCTCCCATGTTGTTACACATCAGTGTTTATCGTTATGGTGATTTAACCTGAGGTGCCTTGAGGAAGACTGAAAATGTGCTTATAGCCTTTTACCACTAGAATGATAACCCAGTCACTTGGCTATGAATATTCAGCTACTTTCAGTTCTTGTTGATATCGTAACATTAGGGGAATGAAAGTAAAGTCAGGCATCATTGAAGAGTGAAGGAGTCAGACAGTAAAATTCTATAACTTTTATTGGCTTAGAATCAGAGAAAACACATGCTGAAACAATTTGAAAGAGGTCCAAAGGGCAGCCACTCTAGTTACCAAGACGCAATCAAACTGCAAAAGAATGAAGTATTGATCCCTCATCATGCCCTGATCTCAAGATAACCTTATGATAGCTACTGCAGATGATCTATATGCATATATATAGATACATATACATATATAGAACTTTATGGGGTTTTGCACATGCCCAGGAGTATTAAAGGATCTCTGCCATCCATGAAAATCTATGAATAACTGAAGAACAAAAATGGCATTTGAAAGCTTCTCAATGGATCTAGATTGCTGCTAAAGAAGGTTAAAGATAGACAAAGGGTCTAGTACATTTTATGGTACTTTCCTACAGTAGTAGTAAATTGTGCGACTCAGAACTGAAAGCAGTCCAGCAATTTAACTCCCTGGGAAGCATCATCTCCTCAGATGGTAAGATCGACAAAGAAATTGACAATAGGTT
>VYXB01006870.1:38458-61215 GCA_013397135.1 Pachyramphus minor | reverse complement strand
TTTTTTTTAACCATCAAACATTCCTTTCAGCTTAGGACGGTGTTCACACAGTCTTCTATAACTTGTGATATTTGTATGTTCCTCTTATAAGGCTGGCTGTTTATTATAAGAAATGCTGAGGTGACACATTTAGTGACCAGCTGTCAACTGACTATTGACCTTAAAATTGGAAGTGATGCCTTTATTCGTGTCCCTCTCCAATAGCTATCAAGGAAGGTGGAAGGACATTGCCTAATGTTGTCCTTTGACTATTGATGACAATCACAATACGGCTGTTAAAGTAAGATGAAGTATTGAGGGGAGAGATTTTTAAAGAGGTATGCTTTTCAGCAAACTAATGATCTGCCCTGGTTTTCTCAGCAGAAACTTTAAAAAAAACATCCTCCTAACAAAAAGGGAGCTGTGGTATTTTCTGGTAGGTCTCCTGGTTAGATCGAGAGGACACACACTGTAGGATAGATATGGGCTGTAAGATAGATGTAGCCATGTGGAGTCATCGGATTGAATGAAATTGCTCTATCTTAGTGCTGAGCCTGAGGGTTAGCCAAGGCAATATTTATAATTCATACTGCATATTTGCCTTGATAGAGAATCTAAACCAAAATGTATGTGCCGTACCCTTGAGCTGCTATATTAAATGCACCTGGTTTGTCCGAGGTTGTTACAATAGAGCCCCAATAGATAAACATTCTACACCACTGTTATAGGTAGAAATGTACTTTTAAAAGGGAATAAGGTCATGCCAGCAAAATGAATGGGAGTCTTTGATACTGAAAGCCCATGAACCATATCTGACACAATTTAGCAGTTAATCAGGAAGTTCCATTTATGTCAAGGAATCTGAATCCATTTCATAATCAGAATCCTGTAGATGGAGTATGCTGTAAGAAAGATCAGAAAGAACAGCTAGGAATATTATTTTTTTTAGTAAGGAAGGATGGTGCCAGAACCTAAAGTCAGTGGCACTTTGAAATCAATAACAATCAATTCTGTAACAATCCAGAAGCCAGTGATACCTGACAGAATCGTCAAGATGTCAGATTTTGTAGAAGTGAGTTCCCTGATGTTACAGCAGCAACCTTTAAATGTATTTCTCTGTAAGACTAATCATAGCAGAAGTGCAAGATGTAATGAAATCTTGGAGGATAAATTGAAAAGTGAGGAGCTGGGGAATAAAATAAATCTGACTTTTGTGATAATGCATAAGTGAAGATTAAAATGGAGAATGTCTGAAAAGAGTAGAACAAGTGTAATTATAACAAAAGAGTAAATTGAAATATATAGGATTTTTTTAGAAATCTACATTTCTACAGTTCATATAAAAATGCATTATATGGAATGTGGGAACAGTTAAAGTGATCATTTGAGAAAGAACAGCAGATATTTATCAATGGAGAACAGAAAAGAAAAGGAATATTATTGTTAGCAATAACATTCTAATAAACATTTTCCTAAAAAATGTTTCTTAGAATACAATGATTCTGTCTTGATTTTAAAGTTTTGCTACAAAAATTAGTAATACCAAAGCAGGTTTCATTCCATAAATATATAACAGTGATTTCAGGCATTGCATTAATACCTATTCTCAGAAATTAGGTGAATTTATCTATGATACAGACTGTGACCCCCTTCAAAAGAAGGTAGAAGTAGAGCAACCCTGAAGCCTGTGGTTACTCCGTACATTGCAGAGATAATTAGACCATGAAAACATCTTACAGAAAAATAGGGAAATACAGTCGCCAAACTGCCACACTCTTCAAAATATTCCAGTAAAAATAAAAATCAGAAACATTTTCATTGTAGAGAGGCTTGGCTTTTTAAATAGAAAATCCCATTTTCCTAAGAAACTGAACATTCTTCATGAAAAAATGCACCCAGCTAAAAATACAGAATACTTTTGAAAAGTTATTGCAAAACTGAATGCGTCCTCTCTCTGCTGTTACCTGGGCCTGACATCAGAGTGTTCTTATTTATTCACCAGTCACTTGAGGTAAGTCACTGACCCTGTCTAGTTCTCCTTTGTAAAATTTATGAAATAGATGGAATATTCCTAACAGGTGTGCTGAGACCAAACTATTGCTGGTAAAATTCTCTGAGATTCTAAAATGAAGTGTTCTGTCTAAATCAGACCATATATCAAGCACGACATTGAAATAAGTTGTTCCATGCTGATGATCCTATTCCCCCAGCATTTTCTACTCTGCGGTCTCAAAGGACAGAGATCAGCCAAAGATACAGTTATCAAACCTCATAGGAAGATTAATTTCTCCAGTCACCATCTTGCATTTATAACTTTTATAATTTTATTCCCACCACCGGATGCAACACTGAATATATTCAGTAAAAGAAACAAACCAACTTTGTAAAAGCTCATACTCCAAAGTCTCCAAGCAGAGTTCACTTGGAGGTTTTACAGCCTGAACCAACATTTATCATTCATAAAGACCTTGTGGGCTTTCTTCAAGGTCTGTCAAATCTACTATCTCATATGTATACAAAACATGACTAACTTCGTGGCAGAGGCACTGTAAACAATGTATCTGATTATTTTACTGGCCCTTTGATATATACTAACCTAGAAAAAAACCTGTTCAGTTTAACTTCTTGCAAAGTTGAAATGCTGGTAAACAAATCTCCAGCATGCTTAATAGTGCCATCTCCCTACAAATGAAAATTAAGTGGACTATGACTTGGGGTTTTATTAAACATATTTTATTAAAAAAAAAAAAAGAAATCTGTATTTTGCCTTTGCAGATGTGAAAAATCTTTAAATTTACAGAAGGGCAAATAAGAGCATGGGGGGAAACAAGAAACACCTGAGAAAATGTTTCATTTGGACTGAATTGATACCGTGGGGAGAGGGTTCTTTGGCACAAGAATAGAGGGAGAAAAGGAGAGGTTGAGTTAAAATGCTGTGAAGCTGATAAAGGATTACAAAGCAGGACATATAAGCAATGCCATTTGTCTGGATATAAGGCATAAAAAAGGAATTGGTAATTGTGACTCCTGTATCAAAAGTACTTTAAACCTTTTGCTTATTCTGTTTCCCTTAATTTCCTATTACTATACTAATACACAGTTGTCAGAGATGGTGATAGAGTGGCTGATTCAAACTTCTGTTTCTGTGATCCATTATTGTACCCTTAGTAGGTATATCATGTAAACTCTGGCCAGGCATCAAACAATCCTTTCAAAAAGCAAATTTGTGGGACTGTTTGACAAGTTCACATATGAAGGAAGGGTAAGTTAATAACACTCTTGTAAGAGCTATATGGATCTGAGCAACTTAAGAGATGAGCACCCATGGGCTACACCATACTGCGAAAATTCCGGTGAGCTCTCCCAGTGGCAATCCTCCACTTTGTAACAGAAAACCTAGCTCTGCATCTTCTTGCCCTTGTATTTCATGCCAATTCCTCACTTGCTCTTAACTTTTCATGTTTGAAAGATTTTCCGGTTTGCTCTGCATTTTTCCTGTGTGAATGGCATTCCAAGTTTTATGTCATCACTAAGTTTCAATAGCACGTTCTCAGCTTTACTGAGAAGGTTGCTAGCAAAAACATTGGATAAGACCATTCCCAGAAATGAATCTTGAAAAACAATGTTTGTAATTTTCCTCTCTCAAGAACAGTGATCTCTCATGAAAACTGCTTGTTCTCTCTCCCCTTTGGCCAGCTCTTTATACACGTAGGGATAATCTAAATATTTTATAGTGTATTTGGTTATTTCCCACACAAAATATCATAGAAGTCTTGACTGAAGACATTCTAAAGGATCAGGTTTTCAACAAAAGAGGATACCAAAATATACATAAAATAAACTTAATTTGTGTAAGATTTTGATGCCCTGGATCCAAGTGCCCGTTTGTCACCTTTCTTTGATTATTCTGTCTTTAAAAATTACAGTTTCTGGGACACAGAGTATGCTCGCTTTCACAGCAGTCCGGCTAAGTGTGTGAGCGCACCTGGATCAGACTGCATCCATGTTTCATTAAAGGATTCCTGAAATGAGAGCTTATGCTGAGCTTGCACTCCAGGGGCAGGTGTGATTGAAGGCTTGGCTGGGCTCTGTTGTCAAGTATCACCTGCTGTACATTTTCACATGTGCAGCCTGGTTAATATTCAGTGCAAACATGTTCTGTCTGCTTTCATGAGTGCAATATGGATCTCCTTATTGCCATCAAAATGAGAGGTTTTCTATCTAGTGCTGATGGCAATTTCTCTGGGTGATATTAAATGGGAAAAGAGTGGTAAAATGTCGCTTTCTAAATGGAGAACATATTAATTATGTTGTACGATAACAGATGAGTAGAGAAGAGCATTACACAGACAGTGTCAGTTGTCTGTAGAAAAAGAGAGCAGAGGTGGATATTCAGCTACTTAACATACTTGGATGAGACATTGAAAAGAGGCACACTGCGCATAACAGTTAGAGCAAAGCCAGTTTCAATAAGACCTGAGCTCCTAACAACCATTCACACTCAAAAATAAAATGTTGTTTTATGTATTTTCAACACTTTAAACTGCATTTTAAATTGCATATTCAGTTGCACCTGATTGCTTTCTAAGATAATCTTTTTAACCCTTCCTAAATCAACCAGATTAATGAGTTCCTTAAAATACGGTATTGTTTATGTCTCCAGATTGGATCATTTACGTAAACAGACAATGCAGTACTGTGAACTCCAATTTCCAAGTAGTTATAGCAAAAGGTAACTAAAAGTTACTGAAAGTCTGTATAGTTATGTATAGCCAGTATTGCTGCATGTAGATATTCACAACAGACCCTGCTGGAAGAGAACTATTCCCTTGAAATTTATGTAGTGTTTAGGACAGTGAATGAATTAAAGAATTTATTGCTTGAGCAAGTCTGGTTGAGCAGAATACATTACAAAATTAATAAAACAACATGTTTAGTTATTGGATCATATGAGAGTCTCAGCTTATATCTGGATTGATTGTTTTATATCATACCTCTGTGAAATAGCTGCCATGATGAAAAAAACATAAATGAAAATAAAACTGTGCCTTGTTATTAAACTTTAGGACTTTTACAGATGAATTTCTGTCTCACGACATTAAAACATCATTTATATCTTGATATTGTTCCCAAACTGAAACAAGCAGAGTAAAGACTTCCAAAATAGGGAGTTTGTTATTAGTCAACAGATTATGAAAAAGAAACTCGGGTATTATCAAAGTAACTGAACAATGACTAAACAGTTGGAAGAAAACCAAGCCCAAACTCCCATTCGTTTCTTATTCAAGCTTGATTAGCTATATTCTGTAGCTGTTCTCCATAATACCTGAGTGCAGAAAAACAGTTCAGACAAGTCAGAACACCTCAGTTAGAAGCTGGAGCTGTGGATTTCTCCAGAGGATAGTGGCCATGCAGGAAAGCAAAGCACATGGATTAGTTGCCTGCTTCTATAAAAGACCCCATAGATCTAAGTAGTGAGGCAGGGGATCACAGAATAGAATCAGAATTCTTTAGATTGGAAAAGACATTTAAGACCAATGAGTCTAACCATAAACCTAGCAGTGCAAGCCAGCCACTAAACTATGTCCCTAAGTGCCACATCTGTGGGTCTTAAATACCTCCAGTGACCCCCCTCCAGAGCTAGGCTGCTCCAATGCTTGGAAAGCCTAACAGTGATTGGGTTTTTTTTAATATCCAGTCGAATCCTTTCCTGGTGCAACTTGAGGCTGTTTCCTTTTGTGCTATCTTTTGTTACTTGGAAGAAGAGAGCAACCCCTACCTCTCAACAACCTCCTTTCAAGTAGTTGTAGAGAACCATAAGGTCTCCCCTCAGGATTCTTTTATGAGCTGCTCCTCATATGACTTACTCTCTAGACTCCAAGATTATGGAAGGTGAATGAACTGTCAGTTTGGAAGGATAAGCTAGAGAAGAATTACTCAACAGCCACTACCCTATGATATTTTCCACATATTGAAGGGAGTAGTTTTCAAGTTTAGCTGTTTGCTTTCCAAAACTAAGCAATCACTCTACAGAATAAGATACCTCAGTTTCATTTGGAGAAAGGAAGGAATTTTTTGGACCATACAAACTGCTTAGATTCCTACAGGTTTTAAGATCATTCTTTTACTTCCTTTGTCTTCACTTCTTTGAACGCTCACTCTGAATAAGATTTGAGCAGTTTGATACTTGGTTTGTATACTTTGGTATACAACACTTGATTTCATCAATTACATAGACAATGGGAATGAATGCATCTTCAGCGAGTTTGCAGATAACACTGAGCTGAGTGGTGCAGTTGACAAACCTTAAAGAGTGGGATGCCATCCAGGGGAATCTGGACAAGCTGGAGGAGTGGGCTCACAGAAAATTCATGAGGTTCAACATGGCCAAGTGCAAGGTGCTGCACCTGGGTTGAGGGAACACCTTGTAAAAATACAGTCAGGGTGATGAACAGATCAAGAGCAGCCCTGCTGAGAAGGGCTTGGAGGTACTGGTGAATGAGAGACTGGACATGACTCAGCAATGTGCACTTGCAGCTCAGAAAACCAGTTGTATCTTGGGCTGCATCAAAAGCAGCGTGGCCGGCAGGGCAAGGGAGGGGATTTTGCCTCTCTACTCTGGTGAGACCTCAGCTGAAGCACTGCGTTTCAACTCTGGGGTCACCAACACAGCAAAGACATCAAGCTGTTGGAGCAACCCCAGAGGAGGGTCACCAAAATAATCAGAGAGACAAACACTTCTCTAATGAGGAAAAGCTGAGAGAGTCAAGGTTGCTCAGCCTGGAGAAGAGAGGGTTCCAGAGAGAGCTTGCTGGCACATTACAGTATTTAAAGGGGGATTACAAGAAAGATGAGGACAAACTTTTTATCAGGGCCTGTAATGATATAAAATGGGATAATGTTTTTAAATGAAAAGAGAGTAGATTTAGAGTGGATACAAGGAAGATTTTTTTTAATTTTATTTTTTATGGTGAGCATGGTGAAACCCTGAAACAGGTTGTCAAGAGAGGTGATAGGTTCCCTATCCCTGGAAACATTCAAAATCAGGTTGGATGGGGCTCTGAGCAACCTCATTTACTGGAAGATGACCACAACCACTCCACTCCACTCTCCTCCACTTCCACAGGGAAGCTGGACCAGATGGCATTTAAAGGTCCTTTCCAAATCAAACTATTCTATAGTTCTATACTATCCTCATCAAAACACATTACGAATGAGTGGTCATTTAGAAAGATAACTTAAAGCCAAGTTCTATCATGATCCTCATCTGCTTAATTTAAATTCTAAAATATGTTATTTGCACAATAGATTAATTCTTCTGCATAATTTCATAGAATTCCTGGAGAAAAATAACCCTTCTACACTGGGAGGAGGGAAAGAGCTCCATTTTATGTTTTCTGGGACCTGTGTCCCCTTTCATTTTACATGGACAAAAAACCTCAAATCTTTCAAAATTGCTTTTAAAAGTCACAAGAGGACTTGGAAATCTTCTTATGAAATCTTCACTGAGTCATAGACGTTTTCAAAGGTCTCCCAGCTCAGTCTTTCATAAAAAATAAATAGAAAATGAATTGACTCTTTAAAATAATATAAGCAAAGAGAAAGAAAGTGAACTTTATCATTCCCAACCTATTTTACATTCTCTCTTCATTTTGGGAACTCATGTAATTAACAGATGGTGCAAAGGCAAGTGTACCTTTTGATTATAGGGGGAAAACACAAGAAAAAGTAGACGATTTAGGAAATGTGCTCTGTAAGAAATTAGGCCTGATTCACTTACATTGCTTTGTAACACAATATAAGTAAACTATATGATATTGGGTGCCTAATTGTCGTTTGGGATTCTAAAAAGGCACCCCATTAGCCCCAGTTCACAAGGTAGCTCTGTTCCTAAAATTACGCTGGATCCTAAATATGGACATCAGCATCACCAACTTCATTGCTCAACTCTAACCCCTCTATCAAATTCAAGCCAGGCAGGTACCAGTGTGACATATAATTAGTCAGGGTCAGACTTTTAGACGTCCACTTCCTTCATTTTCTGAGCTCTGCACCAGATGTCATGAATTTAAGAGGTACTCAACCATTCCACAAAGGAGTTTCAGAGTAACAGCTCCCTGTGACTCCTTTCACAAACAAAGACCAACAAAAATCAGTGTTAACATATGGATAATCCTTATAGTCAACCCATTGACCTCTTCTGTTGTCCTGATGGTGCCCTGCATTTTAGTGGAGTCCAGATGGCCTTGCTGCAGTTGGGCAGAATGTCAGTTACCTCTGACAGCATCAATGATTAAGTCTTATGATACAGATTCTTATGTAGGAAGACCTCATATCAGGATCTTTATTTCCCATTGCTGACAAGCCTAGCATCTTTTTCAGAATAAAAATTACCATAGTCAGCATGTAAACCTTACTTTTTAATTTTTTCTCTCTTTGTTTTCATTTCAAAATTCATAAGGCTTTGTGGACAAGCAGTATGAGCTATTGAGAATGCAGGCTGTCTTCTCTGGTCTATGACTAAGGAAAACTGCATGGATGTAAATGCAGGTTTCATCTATGGATTGGTTTTTAGATTTTGATTTTGTTACAGGCTTCCATCGAGTAGTAAGGGATGTTCATCGGACACAAGTAATACTTTATTCCACATCCCAAGACAGAACTTGGGCTTTTCTCGGGGACAGAGTAATTTGTAAATTGACCATCAGTTTCCACCAGACTTCCTTTTTTTGCAGTTTCTTTAAAAACACAGCTCTTCTGTGTTTCACTTTAAAGTGGAGTGTGTTTCTCATCAAAACTTTACAGACAGCTTTTGAAGCTTCCCTCCTCTGCAAGAGTTAAACGAAATATATTAAAACCACTAATTTCTTCATAATCAGCTAGTTGCAAGGAGTAAAATTAACTTCCATATACATTCTTGTTTCTTGGCACTTTTTGCATGCATGAAGTATAATGTGACTTAAATCTCTCTTCACTTGTATTCCGTGTCATCAGAAAGTTGCATTTGGAGCTTTCAGTCTGTTTTCTGCCAGTTGCAGTAGCTTTTTCAATTTTATTTATAACAGATCACTCTCTTAATTGGATGTTTTTATGTTAATACTCAAGAATATTGTTCATGCTGTTTCTCTCTCTAAACTATCATTTTTGGTTTATCATAAATCTGTCTGCAGAGCAGATTTGGCTATATTACTATTGACATGAGGTAAAGAATCCTGTAGTATTTCATACTGCTGTAGTGATCTGATGTTTTGACTGAGTTTGGCAATGGGAATAAAACTGTCTCATGTCTTAAATAGTTAACTGTTACAGATTGATAATTCCTCAGCTGGGAAACATGTTTCTGTCATTTTCACTTGTTTTTCAGCAGAGTGTCATGACACTTAGAGGTTTCGAGGTAATTAATTTGTTTCATTTAATTGCTTCAGAAGGTTTGTGTGGTGAAAAAAACAAATCAAATTTACCACTTCAGAAGATTAAAAACAATTCATCCATCTTCAGGTTTAGAATGGAATACAGAGTTTGTGGGATTTTGCCCTTGACATGGTATATCCTTGTAGGACATTTGTTAAAATTTCTGGATTTATACCAAAAGTCTATATTCATAGGATAGAATTATTGGTCTCCAGGTTTTTTTGTCATTCCACCAGGATGTGATCTTTATGAATAATCCTGTGGAACACTTCGTAGCTTGGGCTTTGTAGTTTGGTTATTTTGGTTTTTTTTTAAAAATAGGTATGGCCAGGGTATTACAGTCTTTTTGTTACTCTACAATTAGGGAATGGACACATAGAACTAACATCTTATGCTCATGTCATACTTGTAAAACATTTTCCTTACGTTAGATAGAAATGATTCTGCATTATTCTGGTACCATGTCTTGAATATAACACTTTTGGATCTCTTGTTACCATAACAACAAATTGAGAAGAGGGAGAAGGTTTATATTGTAATACATTTTTTGACTGCTTATTCCCTCTTCTAAACACTTTCTTCTTCACTCAGAAGAGGCTTATGTTATAGTTATACACTACATTGTATTATAGTTGGTGAAATATAATTAGTAACTATGCAGAGTTTAATGTAAGGGGTAGGGGGAACAAGAGAACAGGATTCAAGATTTTAAATGAAAACAGCTGATTTCTCCCTTAGGAACTGTATTTGTCTCATGGCCAAAACAATTCAAAAAGCCTCATTATACAAGACTGTTTATAACTATACTGGTAGAGAAACTGTTTTACTAATTAATCTTTATTTATTTTGTTTATATTTTGTGCATTGAAATTCACCTCTATTGTAAGTGATTTAAATACACAATGAAAAAAATATTCTTTCATGGCCATTCTGCTGTTTAGTTTGTGGCCACAGTGCTCTGCTTTTGTTTTCATCACTTGTTTGTTGTGCATCGATTATCATGGTCATGCATTAGTCTAAGGATCAGCATCTTTGGAGCAGGAGTTTACTTTTCCTTCTTGTCCCCAAAAATACAGAGAGATAAGAAATGCCATGATTATTCTACCACTGCATGCAATCAGTACAGTAAAAGTCCTACAGTGGAAATAATTTGCCATTCAAAATAAGAAACTTTTACCTCTTAGACTTCTTTTCTGATGGAGCTAGAAATGGTCTGACACTAGTGAATTTACAAGTTTCACTGAAATTTTTTCACTTGAGTCAGAACTGTCTGTTAAATAATTGAAATGGTTAAAAGACGTATTCAAAAGATCTCACAAAGTACTTGATATCTGCGAAATTATATGATGCCCATGTCTTTGTGTTATACTACAATCAAAATAGTCTATATTCTTTGTGTATTCTGAGGGCTGAAGATAAAAATGGAGGCCAGTGCATTACCAGCTTCTCTGCTCTTTTCATGCCGAGCAAATAGCAGCACTGAGTCTGCTAATCATTAAACAGGGTCAAATCAAAACACTGTAATGTCTCCATATTCTAAATAATTTCCAGTGTATTTAATTCTGTTTAAATTCTACTCCTCCAGATTATTTTCTTTCTCTTGTCTGCAGTATAGACTACTAAGAGCATGCTAAGTAATTAATGAATTGCAAAGGGTAAAATTGTTATGAAATCCTAAATCACTTCATGCCAATTCACAGAACTCAGAAAGCTGAGGCTGAGCAAAACAGAATGTGATGAGATTTGCAGCATAATTTAGTTTTAATTTACATAGTTCATGTAGACATTGAACTACACTTTTAGATCTACATTTAAATTTCATATTAAAAAAGTAATAGTTTCCTTTTGTATAAATAATAATTGTCACTAGGTTGTACAATAAAATATTTTTAGGGAATTTTTAATGAAAAGTGCACAATAATTTAGGTCCTGCTTTGCTTAAACTTTGCACAATGCTTTATCACTTAGTATATTATTTCTTTCCCTTCCCTGTCTTCTTGTCATGCCTTTTTTCCCTGAGCACTCTAACATCTCTGTGTGGTCATTTGGGTTTAATTTTTTGTTCTTTTAATTGCAGATTATCTGAGGGCATTAAAGCATTATGATTCACTTACTGGAGAGAAATGCAATTTGAGTCACTTTACATTAATTTATTTTGCTGGAGTATAATTACCATGTTAGAACATTTCTTGGTAAAGACATCAATGTGTTCTGTAATCTGTGCTGTTACCATATATTATCCCACTTCATATAATTTGTAAAACATGGAAGTAATCATTACAAATTAATTCCGTGTTAACTGAATAATCTGCTCCGCACAGTACTTCAGAAAAAAAAAAAAAAAAAGACCCAAACAGGGCCTGCAGGTCTAGATTCAGAGTCAAGCTCATCTTTGTCACTCCTAATTGTCATCCACTTATCACCCTGTGCAATGTTTAAAATGCCTCAGAGTGGTGGATAACAGGCAGTACACGTTGAACCTCTTACACAATCAGCAGGAGAATAACTGTGTCCTTCCCATTTTCTGCACTTTGGTCTTTTCTGTAAGGGTAGAGATTATTTTCCTGACTCTTTCTCTGGAGTCATGAGCCATGGCTGTCCCTTTCTTAGAGTATCTGTTGATCTTAATGCTATCTTTTATTCACCAAAGTAGAAGAGGCTTGGAGAGGTTTACGTGGCAGTTCTTGGCCCAGTTAACTGTTCATGCTAACATGGAATTAACTGCATAGTGAACCTTTAGTTGTTTTGTTTCTTATTTTTCTTTTTTTCCTAATATTAATATAATTTTTATCATTAAAATTATTGTGAATTATAATAAAAATTATTTTTGTTGTTGTTGTTATTATGACAGCAACTCACATACATCAGAAAGAAGAAATATGGAATCAAAAGTACAGGACTGTTGAGAGGTTTTACGTGGAACTAAAGGTGATCAAGTCAGAAGAGGGAAACCCTGTCTTTTCCGTTGGATGGGCCACGTGGTAATACTTTGAAAACTGCAATTTTGCATCTTCCCCCTCACACTTCTGCAAATAAATATAAAATGGTAGTTCAAAACACAAACGTAAGACTCTTTTTGGAGAGGCAAGATGATGCAGGGTGCAATGAAACAGTCAGTGTCTGAAGGACACAATCAATGAAGATAGTTTATTTAACCGCAGTGGGAACTTCAAAGGGCCCGTAGCTCTGAACAACATGATTATAAAAACATAAAAGCAAAAAGAGTTGCAAGAGGAAAGAACACAAACACTTGAAGCATCAATAGGTACAAGTAAGGTTCTTAGATGTGTTCTGTTGTACAAATGAGATACTCAGGAGGAGATTGTTTTGAACACCAATTCAGATGGTTTTTGGACCCTGATTTTATATTTTTACATTTCCCACAGGTTTGATGCTTGTGGAGAAACAAACAGAGCTGTACACTCTTGTGGGCTGAGAGTGGTTCTTTAACGCTCACCAACAGAGATGCCAAGCATCACCATTCCCATCTCAGTCACGCCTTTGGCAGCCACAGCACACTTCCCTGCAGCCCTGCTGAACTACCATGAACCCAGTTGTGTTACAGGAAGAACCTGGACTCCTTCCTCCTGTTTGTCAGAAGCTGCTGTTTAATCACTGCTGTGTGATTAATGAACAATTTATTTGTTGCTCAGAAAGATCTGGGACTTCTTTTTTGCAAAATTGGTTCTGGGGGTGGGATGGTGTGTGTGGGAAGTTAGTTAGATGTTAAAAATCTCAATTAGCATTGAATCTGCAAATGCTTTTTTCAGACATGGGGAGTTTTCAGAATGTCAAAACATTTATTCTGAAAACATGCAAGTAAAATGTTTTGACATTTTCAAAATTAAATGCTTCATTAAAGAAATTGTGAAATTAGGCATTTTGAGAAACAAACACTTCTAACTCAGTATTTAACCCTCCACTTTAAAAGCGGTCATTATTAGAAGAATAAGGTCAGAAGGAGATTAAGTAATTCAGAACTGAAACAAAATGCTTTTTAGTTTGATGTAAGTTGCTATTTTAATGGTTTTTATCTATTTCATCGAAAACCTTACAAAATTTCCTCAGCACACTTTTAGTTTCCCTTGTTTTTTCTCATTCTCCAATTCAATCACTGATGTGAAACACATTAGAGATCCAGTTTTGAGCTTTCACTTCTCTTATTTTCCTTATGTTTACTGTTTTACTCTTTCTTTGTCTTCTCTGTTTCCTGTAATAAATGTTTATTTTTATTTAAAAATGACCCTGAGATTATCTCAGTTGGTTAGAGCATAGTGCTAATAACACCAAGGTCATGGGTTTGATCCCTGTATGGGCCATTCAACTGAGAGTTGGACTCAGTGATCCTTGTGGGTCCCTTCCAACTCAGAATATCTTGTGAAATCTGTGAAACTTCTTCTCCTTAGCTGAATATCGCTTAGTCACTGTACTTGTCCATTTGCTTACACTCTTGGCAGAGAGCTTAGGCTTTGGTTGTGTGGATTGCAGTCCACATTAGAACAGGAGTTACACAAGAAGGTAAGGGATTCAAGTAGGCTACAGAGGATAACTTATATTTATTTTTTTTTATTTTTTTAATCAAATCTATACAAAGTATTAAAAAAATGCTTGTTGCTGTTATTTCTCCAGCTTTCATATACCAGCCTGTCCAGCTACCTAGACATGTTCCAAGTTTCTGTTGCATGGACACAGAGCTGTCCCTTGCTTCCCAGTTTCTTGGTCAGCAAGAAGCAAATTTCTTTCTGTCTAAGAAATGTCCCATCAATCATGATTTATTTTTTTATGTCCTAATGCAGGAATACAAATCACTTTTAATTATTTGGGGGTTTTTTTATCAACTGGTAGTATACTTACTACTGTTGAAACAGATGCTGGATGCCGTGGAGTCTCCTTAGTCATTGACAAAAAAAAAAACCAAAACAATTTATTTTTTAAACCCCGGAAAGCACTGTGGAAGCACTGTGGTAGAGTACTGTATCAGGGGANAATTCCAATGTACACACGCGTGCGCAGAAGGGACACCACTGACATAACGGGGGGAGGGACAGAGGTCTCTGGCTGGGCCGGTGCTGGCCACACCTGCAGATGTAGGCAGATGTAACCAGCCAAATTATATAAAAGGCAGACAGCACCTGTGGGAGTGCTCTCAAGCTTCACATGGAGGACAATGTTACCTCAGCGGGGACGCCCGTTACCTTGTGAGCCTGCTGACACTCTACAGAGGCAGCTTCTGCCATGGGGAAATTCTGGTCATTTGGGGCCTGTAAGACAACATCGTGAGTAACACCTGCATGAGTGGGAGGTTTTACTGAGGGCTTATCTCCTTTCCTCTTTCATGTCTCTTGGTTTCTCAGTTTGTTTGGTCACTTCCTAGTAATAAATATTGGGTTTTCTGAGCTTTTCAGCAGTGTTTTCGTTTTCCATTTCGGCATCACTCCGAACCCTCCCTGGAACACTTTCCATTTCAGACTTTCTGTGCATATGAGAAAGATGACTCTTCATCCCACAGCTGTTAGACAGACAGTCTTGCACTAGGAACAAACTCACTCCAGTTAACCACTTTGCAAGTAGCCTAATCCTAATACAGCTGCGGTAGTCCAGCAATACTTATTTGTTTATTTATTTACTGACTGTATTTTAGTAAGAAAAATCTTCTGGACTCCAGCTTTCTGTCATGAATTAATGATAGCATTTTAGTCTTTCTTTACTATTATAATATTTTGTTAAATTTTAAATTTAAAATCACCTATCACAGACTTACTGCCAGAAAAGTCTGCAAAAAGTGAGCAGAAAAATTGTTTTGCACGAGATTGACTCTCTTAATCAATAGAAGAGCAAATGCTTTCCTCTTCTGATATGTTCATTATAGGCTGTTCCCAACCTCCATTTACCTGTATTGATGCTTCCTAGATGATGAAGGCTGCTTTTCGCATGAACTGAAATTTCAGTTTCAGTAATCAGTGCTGTTCCTCAGATGTAATTGTTCCCATACTTGCGGAGTATATCCTCATCTTTTGCATGTATTTTCTCTGTATTTTTAGTTGTTTCTCTAGAGAATCTGAGCGAGGAGTAAAGTGAAAAAGAAAAAATCAGTAGTCCAGCATATGTCAATGGAAAACTAAATATAAGTCTGAATAGTCCATAGATACTGATATGAATTTCAGAAAATGAAAAATCACTTTAAAAAGTACAGTTTTTTGGAAGCAGTCTTTAACTGCTTCCAAACACAGAAATCATTTCAATGAAAAAGAAGCTGTAAAATATTTAAGAGCTCAGGAGTTAGGTGACTTAAGCACTTAAAACCCTAAATGTCATTGAAAGTCAGTGGTTTATAAACTCCTAAATCACTTCTGTATTTAAAATTTGCACTTACCAATCACACAGAAAATTCAAAGAATTTCATCCATTGGTACTGCAGAATTTACAGGAGGACAACACCTCTTTTGGAGACTATGATTGTAGATAACTGCAGCTATGGTTTTAAAAGTTTTGTGAGACCTCTGGGGGTACTATTTGGTTATCCTTAACACTTTTCTGAAATCTTTGAGAATCCTACCTGAATTCAGAATAATTCAAAAGGTGGTATTGCTGCCTTCTCCATTCTGGCCTCCATGTGCACAAGAAGTGCAGAAGACACGGTCATTGGGGAGAATATAAATATAGATTCTGAGGGCTGAGCTTTGACCAAATACCACCTTATCATTCCATGTGTCATCCCTGTCTGCAGTTAGGAAATGGAAACTTCCCACATCTTGTTCCCAGTGTTATCAGTAGGGTTTTTTTAAACAAACAAATAAAAAACCAAACAAACAAAACCAAACCACAATTAAAGTCACACACCCCCTCCATCAGAGCTTGATAGCATTGATTTTTACATTATCTTTTATTTCAACTTGTTAACCTCTGTTTTATTTCTAATCTTGTTTAAGCTCTTGAACTTCTTCAGGGCTTTCCTTGTGGAAGGCCAATCACATCATGAATAGAACCGGCAGAAAAAGTGTTCAGAACCATCTGAATAATTCTGGATCTGGCCTTTGCTGACATAAGTCCATAAGGGGAAATAGGAAAGAGAAAAAAAGTTTCATCAATGCTGCATATTTAGAGCTTTACCAATCAAAGCAGTAATTTCATACTTCAGTTACTCAGAGGGGATAGAATGGGACACAACTGGAATAAGAAGAAAGAAGGAGGAGAAGCAGGCAAATCAGGAATTACAAATATACCTGGAGCAGCTGTTATCTTCTTCTTTGTGCTGTAATGTTGTGCACAGCCATCTTCCTGACAACACTGCTGAATGAGAGTCACCTGATTCAATTTTCTTCTGATCTTGGGAACCACACATCAGAATTGACATGCTTTTGAAAACATATGTCCTTTTCAGAATCAGCTTATCAAGAAGAATCCAGTGGCCTCCACGGAAAAGCTTTCTGTAGAAGTTCTCAGTTTTCTGGGATACAATACTAAGTCAACAGAAAACTATGCCTCAGGCACATTGATGTTGCTCTTATGGGAACAGAACTTTTGCAAACTAGTGCATAGGGACACAGAGGTACACACACGGGGCAGGAATGGCTACAGTGGACTATTGCCTCCAACGAAATTCTGCAGCATTTTTTTCTGATCATTGCATGACCGTGATCATTATGCAGTCCTCAATCTTCCCCAAAAGTTACTACTTTAAATTAAGTAGAAATAACTGAGAAAATCTTAAACTGAGTGTATCCACAAAAAGGAGTCAAAGTTAAAAGGAAGAAGCAAAGAATAAAACAAGAACAGTGGTTATTTTAAGAATTCTTTCATATAATATAGTAGGCCAAATCAACTTATTTTAAAAGAAAGAAAGTTTTAGGACTGAAACAAGAAATCAATCCTAAAGGAAATATCTTTAAGGTGACTGGGAAGGATTCTATTCCTGAAATTACATAAACAAAAGGCTTTATTTATATTCTACATTCCTTCCTGTTTCTTTCTGCCATATGCAAGGACTTCTGCACCAATCTCTTGCACCAAGAGACAATTGTCTGAAGGAAGTGATGGGTCAACTGGTAAAGACAAAGGAACAATAAGGCATCGATCCATAATTGGCTTCATTACTTTTAGTTCTATGTGCTAATTTCCTTCTTTTTTAAATGGGACTAAATCTGGATCCTAAACAGTGAGAAGTGCATTTTATCTAGGTGATATCTGGTGTGACCTAAACAAGGTTCCGTGCAGAGCTCTCTTCTCCTTGGTGTTGATTCCCTATGCTGATACCTGACCAAGGAGCACATGTTATAATTTTGTTTTGCTTTTTTTTCAGACAATATCAGAAAGAGTATAAATATCCCTCTCTGTTCAATGGGGTGTTAATAAGGGAAGTGGAGAGACGGCAATGGACAGGAAAAGAAACCTGTGGAGGAGCAGTCTGTGGATGAGCATGACCCATCTCACTGTGCTTTATGCAGCAAATTGATTGGTCAATGCAGACTGAATGGAACATGTGTCCCCTTTACAATCATTGGGTGTGACAGCACTCTTTGCTGTATCAGACACACTGGCACCAACAATCTTTGAAGAGCTAGAGAAAGCAACCATGCTTTGATCCCTGAAGAAACCTATTCAGATTGTTAAACAGTTAGATCATTACCATAAAATTTTACAAAGTCTTTTCCATCAAATAGATCAAAGAATTCCTTTAAATATTTACTGCAGTCTGATATAAAATGAAGGATGGATACTGTATGCAGTAGAGAGTAACCTGAAGTTTAGGACGACAACCATGTTCTTAAGAGTTTCCTCTGTGTCAGTAACGAAGTTTATTACCCCAGTGAAGTCTGCCTGACCTCAGGTAGTTAACCTCCACTTAACCAGGAAAAAGGTCCCACCCAATATTCTGTGGTCATGTTGCTGCAGGCAGTTGACCTACTGGGCAAGAAAAAGAAGACTGCCATAGTGCATGTCATCCAGCTGCCTTCTCATGCTGTCTATCAGGGCTTTTCTGCTTATTGTGCTGGGGAATGCTGGAGGTGATGCTCCTTCTTTGAAAGATTCCTCTGAATGATTTTCCCTTTGTTCTTGTAAGGAGGTAGAAGGATGGGTGTTCCTCCCTTCTTTCCCTGTCTTTTCAACAAAGCTCATGGTCTAAAGTTTTACATGCAGGAGCTAAACTACTAAACATGGTGTGCCAATAAAACTGAGGGAGTACCTTGAATAGCTAGTAAAAACATGGAAATATAAAAAAAAAAATCTTTCAACTTAGGTGTGAATTTTATTGTTATTCTGGGAAATAAGAATAATTAAAATTACTTAATTAGAATATATTTAAATTAAGAAGATTTACATTTCTTTTGTGCTTCTCCTGCAGTTTCTGAATGAAATGTTGCATCATATCTATTTTCTCTGTGGTATTACCAGTACAGATTATATGTATAAACTAGTGAGGCTGATTTATCAAATCTATACATTATCATGTTGTAAAATTCTGTTATCAATCAAATAATTTGTTTAATCAGTATACCCAGAGGTAGATGCAGTCCAGAGTAAAGGACTACAAATTCAAATCATATGCCATCTTTTATAACCATCTCGCTTTGTATGTTTACTTTATAAAAAATAGCAAGCAGAGAATTAAAACCAGAGGCAACAATATAACATTCAGGTAATTCTTATATCCTTTTGTTCCCATCAAAATCTGATATTTTAAGTTTTGGAAGTTGTTGTTTCTGGAAAGAACTAATCCCAACAAGTTAGTAAATTTTTAAATAGAAATTTAGATGGCATCAAATTTTCCACTACTTCAGAAAATGGGTTGCTGTAAAAGAAGTTCGCATGACTTTTCTCCAAGTTGAGTCCAAGAGCAGTTTTTGTAGCTCAGCATGCTCTAAGATGAGAAACTGTAGCAATTGAATAAATAAAGGTCAACAGTCCGAACTAGATTAAAAATTGTGGATATATGAATCTTAATTATTTCATTCTTTGAAAGTTCAGCTATAGGTGCTCCTTCAAATGCTTTTCTGAAGAAGATGATAGATGAAAGTCAAGAACTTCTTAGCATTTCTCATAACCTGCAATTCTTAATGAAATATTGTGGTATTGCAGGCTCTAAAAACACCACAAAGTCACAAGGAATATTGGAAATAGCACAGGAGCCCAGGACACAGGATGCTTCACAACCTAGGCACCCTTGAAAGACCTTATAAAGGATATCTTATTTTCTTTTTTAATGAGTCTGGGAAAATCTGTGTATTATACACTTTAGATTAATTGAATCAGGGCTCCCTTCTTTCCTACCCCCTACACAGGCTCCATATGTTTATCTATGCCCATTTGTAGGTCTAAAGTGAATGTCATTATAATTTTTATTTATTTTGAATGAAATATATTACTTTTGTATCACTTCTACCTGATACAGATAAAAGATACTTAATATCCAAGTCAACATGCCTGCTGGTCATGATGGTACTCTTCAGCAATTTCTAGTTTTATTGAAGATCTTCCATTGTGGACTATTATATTTAGTGTTGCCATGAAAGACACAGATGTAGGAAACTGACTGTCCAAATCCAGTTGTACCTTTTGAAACCTCTGACTGGAGCTGTAGATCAAAGTGCAATTTTAAATGGATAAAAATATTAACTGTGTAACAGAAAATACTTATATCTACCATACATGAGATAAATGGATCAAATAAGGTTATTTTAATACAAGTTTCTTCAAAAAGAAAAACTTGCCGGTGACTTACCACACTAGAAACAGATTCCTAATACGGCACATAGATCAACAGTGATCAAGTATAGGGGCAAAGTATCAGTGAGGTGAGTGAAGCACATTATCCGAATGCCAAATGTCAGATTAGTGAAGGAAGCATTTTGAGATGACATGAAAATAAGTAAAAATAAGTAAATTGTGGACAGCTTGAAAGGTATCAATATTGCCTAAAGTACAGACCAAAAAATCAGAATATTCATTATCAAATGGGAAGATGCTGCTTGTGACTGAAAAAGTTGAATTGATTTATGATTATGATCTCATTGCATGTGAGATAATTTGTAACAAAGAAGCCAGGGAAAACCTAGGAAAGCATAATATTAAGGGTCAACTTTACATGTTGCTGTCAAAACTTGGATTGAAAAGAGCTTTTTTTTCCTCAAACAGAGTTTTGTAACCATAGAATAGCACTCAGGTACCGTCACAGTGAAACACAAACTTTTGGTTGTCATAATCAGTGATGGACAAACATTAGTAACTGCCCAGGAAACACTTTGCATTAGGAACATTTTCTATACACTAGATGAAATACAAACATCCATATACAGAGAGAATCAAAATGAAATTTGCATCATACCCCAGTATTTCATTATAGAGTTTGGGGTTCTTTATTTTTTGGTTGGTTGGGTTCTTTTTTCATTTGGTCACCTTGGTGTGAATAAAAAATTCAGGGGGGGAAGAACAGAGTCTAAACAGCATGGATAAAGTGTTCAGTTTCAGCAATTTATTATTCAGTATGATTACTGAAAGATTAGATGCCATTCTGAGGGACCTGAATGAGCTTGAGAAGTGGGCTCAGGGGAAGTTTATGAAGTTTAATAAGGGCAAGTACAAGGTGATGCATCTTGTTTGAGCCAACCCCCAGTATCAAACCAGGCTAGGGGATGAGTTGATTGAGAGCAGCCCTGCTGAGAAGGACTTGGATGTGCTGGTGGGTGAGAGCCTGGGCATGATCCAGCAATGTGCGCTTGCAGCTCAGAAAAGCAATTGTATCCTGGGCTGCATAAAACCAGCGTGGGCAGCAGGTCGGGGCAGGTGATTCTGCCCCTCTACTCTACTCTGGTGAGATTCCATCTGAAACACTGAAGCCAGCTCTGGGATCCTCAACACAAGAAAGATCTGCTGGACCAGGTCCAGAGGAGAGCAATTATTAAAAATTATTAAAGAATGGAGATTTTGTAAAGACTCCAATGTTCTTTCTTGATCCATGTCTACTTTTTCGTATTTCCATGTCACTGAGTTATAAAGTAATTTAGGAAATTAACAGGTTTATTAGAAATTTTTTACAGTGTCACGTCTAGCTCCATCCACAATGTTCCACTTCTGAAACATTTTTGACAGAAGCCACCAAATTTTATTCAAATTGTCTGTTACACAGGTAGAGACCATTTTCTCCCTTTCAGGATCCATTCCATTTGATTTCGGTTATATATCATTGCTTCTTGATGCTGACTCTGCGCGAGGTTGGCTCCTGCATTTGTTTAGTTCATCAGTTTAACAAATGTTACACTACAGTTACAAGGACAAATCTCTATTCAGTTTAGATATTCAAACTGTATTCCATCTGCAGATATGTGATCTCCTTCTCATTAGTACATTTTATAAAATTTCTGATGTATTACATGTGTTTTCAGACAGCTGTCAATAATGTAATTTATAAATAATTATTTGAGAAAATGTATGAGACACCAGGGAAACTGGCTATATACAAATTAATTTTCTTACTTTTTTAAGTCCATAGATCATGGTGTTTTTATTAAACTGCTATAAAAGTCAAAATTTCCAGAAAAAGCAGTTGTTTTAATTTTTCTTAAAAGCATCATTAAGTATTGCCCATTCTAACCCAGTCAAATTGAAGGAGATAGCAACCCTCAGTTTGTGTATCTAGAGTATTTAGTACATTCTTCATTCAAACATCAGAAACTAACAGAATGATTATGAACAAGCTGAAATTTTAAAAATATGGACTAAGTGGCCAAAACTCAAAGAGCAGCATTCAGACTCCAGATTTACTGGCAGTTCAGTATAAGACTATTTAGTATACAATTAAGCAGCAGATGTATCAATAATACTGTGCAACCTGCTAATTTTCTCTTACAAAGTAATTTCTGCTACAGATTTCTGGAGTTTACCCACACTTTAAGCCATTCTCTTAATGATAATGTCTATTGCATTAGATATTTGTCACTTGTTCATACACAATATACAGTAAATCATTTTTCCTAGGAACCTTCCTTCACAAAACCCAAAGAAAGTCATAGAGACAAAGCCCTCAAGGAAGACATGGTGATGCCACGATTATGGTGATGCCATAATCGTCTTTTGTTCCATCATCTTCTTTCTAAACTTAAAGTTACTGTTTTACTAATAAATTTTATTGTGTGATGCATCAGAAGATGGCAGGGCAAAGCCTGATTTCCGCTGCAGGTGGCCGCAAGGTCCTAGAAGTGTAGAAGGAGTTTTGTAGGGTAGAAGGATTTTTTAAGTCAGAAGATCAATATATCTGACTCCATGATCCTAGAGTTTGATGAAATAGAAGTGCAGAGAACAGAACAGAGCACTTTATGTAACCTTTGTCGATCTTACCAAAGCTTTTGATACTGTGAGCAGAAAAGGTCTAT
>VYXB01006870.1:13881-37091 GCA_013397135.1 Pachyramphus minor | reverse complement strand
AGCCTCTTCTCCCCCAAGGCTTTTTGTATCTTCTCTTTCCTCCACCACTCTCTCTGGCCCAAGGAGGCCTTTGCGTCTGCAATCATATTATCTCTGCATACTAGAGTGCAACCTGAGAACTTCTCTTGCTATGCGGGGTGGGGGTGGGGGGGGGAAGTGTTGAAACTGCCTTTGAGAAAGCTCTGCCACTTAAGCAGAAAGCCTTCCTAGCGAAAAGAGTTCTAACTTCTCATTACAAATTTTTCTGGAACTTTGTCTCTTCCTACAACCACACTTAAATGGGAACCACATCGCTGGCCAGTTACCTGAGTTGTTTGTGGAGGACAAGAATAAAGGAAGCATATGTTTTCCTTCAGGTTATGGTGACTGCAGTACAGTCACCATACAGATGCATCATGTAAGAGAAATCCCCAGTACTAGGATTTTAGATGTTCAAAGTGCATCAGAATTCTTCCTTTTATTGAAGGGATGGGATAAACATCCCGCTATTGCTACATATTCCTTTATTTTTACAAGGGATTCACCTGCTCAAGGAACATTGGCTTTCTAAGGTTCCCAGACAGCTGATCTTGCCTGAAACGTTATCTTGCCTAGACATATTTCCTTGTAGTAACATCATCAAATAGCCCACAGTTAAACAGAGAATAGGTCAGAAGAATGAAAAATCAACATACTTTGTAGCTACTTGCAACTATGGCCTGTCTCTCCCTCATGGCATATAAAAGGTTTCATGTTTGGCCAACTAAAAATTTTCAAACTCTTCTCAGACTGAACCAAAAAATGGAGTGTATTTTTTTGTATCAGACCACAAAATAAAAACATGAAATGTAGATAGGTAATGCTATCTTTCTTCGATGGTTAAATTTATTTTTGAACTGTCATTCTCTCACTACAGATAAATAACCTGTGTTCTCTTTCATTTTGCAGAAATAAGACAGCAGGACCTCTTCAGTCAACTTCTGGCCTATTCCAGAGATGCAGCTCCTATGAGTTCTGTGACCACTGACCCTGAGTACTAAGAGGGATCAAAACAACTGCCTATCATAGAAGTAAAAGATCTGGTGGAATAGGCACTTCTGCTTATTCTCATTATTTTTAAAGTAGCTCTGTAGGGTCACTTTGCCTGGTCACTAGAATTAACAGATGTACAACTTACAGTGTGGTTTTAACTAAGACATTGAGGGGTTTGTGCCAACCCAGCTTGGTGATAAGAGATACTGGCAAGTGCTGCTAAGAGTTCTAGATAGTTGCCTGTGATCACTAATGGTATACCTGTGGTCAAAGTCTAGTCTCACTACTCTCCCTGTAGCTGGTTCTAGTCATCCTTGCCACCCAACTTTGTAAAAATTGAACAAGCTCAAAAGTAACTTGGTAAGGTGTTTTAGTACTTAGTTATTAAATGTGTATTTGTGAGTGAAAGAGGTACATATCTGAACCACAAATAGTTTCTTTGTAAACTTCTCCAGTAATACTTCTTGCCGGCTGCAAAACCCATTAATAGCTGACACCATTGCAAATCACAGTAAATAACTATGTATTATATTATGGCACTTGTCTCATAAACTGTTTCTCTAGTTGAACTAACAGAAAGATTTAAATGAGCAAAAAACAGAGAAGCAGCTTTGTTTTAGCAGGTCTATATTAGACAGTAGTTTCTAGTTATTATACTCAGACCATAAAATATGCACCTGTTTTGTTGACTTGAAAGCTATATGAAAGTTTACTTCAGAAATATAACAAGACAAAAATGAAGAAAAAAGAGAGAGTAAAAGAGAAGGCAGCAGGAGATTTTAAACTTCAGGACTGTTTTCTTTTTTTAAAAAAGAAAACATGTATGCTAAAACTTCTACCTCAGGTTTTGAAATTTGAAATTAATGACCTCTCAGGTTTTGGAATTATTTACCTCCAGCAGCTCACATTAAGTTTAATTAATTTTATTAACTTTAATTAACTTTTTAATAAGACATGGTTGTGATTCATATGTCTCATTCATTTCCTCTGTAGACATGATCCTATGAGGTGCAAAACCACTGTGTAGGAGGTATACACTGTAGGAAGAATTCGTGGTTATTTTGGATATTGATGTCTAGTGCTTCCTTCAGATTAAGAGGGATTCATAGCTCAGCTATGTAACTATGATTTCTTTCTGAAAAAAAGTGGAGAGAAAGGTTAGCTCTTCAGATTAAACTGAAGACGGTGTAGCTAAGTGGTAAAGTTGGGATATAATGCTCTATGTGCTTTTTCCAAACACACCTTTCCACTGGCATCTTTCAACCTGACCTCAACAGTACTCCTCATCTTGTTGTCTATGGGCCCTGGGGGCAGTAGTTTGTCCTCTGTGTTCTTTACAGCAACTCTGTGCTTCAGCTCCTCCAGAGCCAATTCAGGCAGCACATTTTGTAAGCCATTATAGACAGCACATTTAATAAACTATTACCATGGTAAGTCTCAATATTGCATTTTAAACTATTTAGATTATAGACTGATAAATTATGCATGCATTAACTCAGTTAACTCTATTAACATCTTAACACAAAACTAATGGAATAATTGAATTATTGATAAGCCACTTCTACATAATTATATGAAATTACAGCTTGAAGCAATGCAACTTATGGATACAAACTTGTATTTCTGAATTTCAATTTTCAGTCTGTAAGACATCTCTATACATGAAAGGATCTTTAAGCATGTGCTTAACTTTGAGGAAGTCTTAAGAATATGTTCAGGTAACTTCCAATGCTGAGACAGATCCTTGGTCTGTGCAATAAGGGGAAAATGAGATCCTGTAGAAATACAGTTAGTGATTCAATAGATGGCACTCGTATCGATGGAATGATTCAGCTTAGTGCAAAGTCTTGAAGGGCTCATGTTGTGGGTTTACCAGCCCCCGTGGGCTGAGATAGTCAGGCCCAAGTGGATTTCCAGCGCAAATCAAACGTTTTAGTAACGCCTCTGCTAATGACATATTTAAGAAAACAGAAGAGAAGGGATTGGGCAGAAGAAATTAAGCAGCCATGTGAGGAGGCAGGCAGCAGCCCCCCAGGTGGGGAGCTAGGCCCCTCTCCACCAGCCCTAGGCTGGGGGTAGGTGTAGCACTGAAGGCCACCCTGGACGGGACATAACGNTGGGAAGGGACCTCCACGGAGCAGAGGAAGGACTCAAAGCCATTGCCTGTAGCCATGGCTGAAGACTGTGGTGAAGCAGGTGTCCCCCTGCAGTCCACAGAAGAGATCCCACAGGAACAGGGAAAAGGACTCAAAGCCATTATCCCCTGTGACTGTGGTAAAGACCATGGTGTGACAAGAATCCCCTTGTAGTCCATGGGAGACCTCACGGAGTCCAGGTGTGTGTCCCTCCCCTCCCACCCTCCGATCCTGGTCGGAATGGAGGAGGGACAGGCCTAACCCTGAGGTCATCATGCAGCAGAGCTGGTCGAGAGAGAGAGAGAGAGAGAAAGAAATCTCCAGCCATGACACATTGAAGCTGTTGTTCAAAAGATAACAGAAGAACTTCATAGTACTACTGAATTGCTTCAGAAAGAAGAGATACTCTCCTCCTGGACTGACACAGGAGGGAGAGGCATACTTTTGTAAATACTTGTGATGGTTTGGACCTGGCACCCAGCCGAATGCCCATGCCCACGCCCACTGTGGGGGCCTTCCCCCCTCCTTTGCCTTCCCAGGAATGGAAACTGCAAGACCCAAGACCAACCTAACTATATAAATAGTAACCTAACATTCTCTTCATGAGATAAGCAAGCTTAATTAGAATTGGTTTAGTATATATTATTCCTTAGTTTTTATCTTACAAGTAATAAATCTTAATATTATTCCCTTACGTCAAGCCTCTGTTTTGTCTGTATAAAACCACTCTCCCCTTACAGTAATTGTGTAGAGGAGGGAGTTTGAAAAAAATTAGCCCTGGTAAACCCACAACAGCTCATTTTTCAGCTAAGATATAAACTAAGAGTTCCAGATGACTCCTGATGTTTATAGCTCTCACAACAATTTGAAGGTATTGGTACTGTGTAAAACTATGTATCAGATGGACCTTCATGCTGTGCTGTTTGTCAGGGGATAGTTTTACAGTACACTGGGAACAACTGTATGGCCCTTAAGATGTTTCAGCTATGGATGAAACAGGTCCCAAGCACATTCTGTGCCCAGGCCAGAGAGTCGCCCAGGTAACTACTTTGCATGAAACTACACCAATCTGGAGTGAAAGCTGCCTGAAGAACAGAGGTGGGGCCCAGAGGACAAGCCCTCACACTATTCCTTTTGCTGGCTGAGAGACAGCTCATCAGGAGAGAAGCTTTGTGATGCAGTTGGATTCATCCCCCTGCTCCACACCATTGCTCATGGTGAGACATTATAGAGCAGAGCTGCAAGCAGCCTTTCCAGGGAAATAAGAAAGCAGCTGCTCTGAGCAGCATTATAGCTCACAACCATAGCCCATGATTGTCAGGAAAAGATTATTAAACTTCCATGCTAGAAATGCTGATTAATCTTTAAATCAGAATTAAAGCTGTCAGTACAATCTCAGAATTTAATTAATCAGAATAAAATCAGTGCAATCTCTGTTTAAAAACATTTATGATAACGTGTACCAAGTACAATCACACACTATTTTTCCTACAAGATGCAAGTCATATCCTTACCATTTAGACAGTTCAAGGTCCTTCAATTTGCTCTGAGTACCATCCCAGACTTCAAATTATTTTCTGGTTAATAAGTTTCTTCTTAGAAATTTCCTATCACATAAATTCAAAATACTGCTGCACTTAAAACCCCTTGCAGTGAAACAGAAATTTTCAAGGATATTTTCCATTGCAACAGTGCTTAATGTTGTAGCCTTTTTACTGAATTTTATCATAAAAAGCTGTCTGCAAGACAAGATCTTTTCCCATCATGAGCCCTAACAAAGGTTATTGAGTTTGGTGCTTTAAATATTTTAAATCATTTTAGCAGTATCCATTGCATCAGCTATGACTAGGGGAGAAAGGGGGAAGGAAAATAAAAAAAGGTAGATAGTTAATCTGGAAGGAAAAAGAGAGACACTCCTCTACTTTCTACCTTATACAGTCATTTCACTGGTGTTGGTCAATACAGAGTCAGATGATAGTGTCTTATGATCATTTTGCAAACTCTGCTCAGAAACAGAGACTTTGAATAAAGTTGGTATAAGTCACACTGAGAATGCAGTTTTGAAATTGCATAAGACAGTCTCTACAAAAAACAGGCCATTCTACTCCTTTTCTTTCTTTCCCTGCCCACTGCACTACTGTTAGACAGGTAATCTGGATCATGGAGCTTTGTTGCACTAGTATACTTCAAATTTCATGCTGCCTAGTGGCCTTAGCTTCCTGAACACCAGAAAGCAACAGAGTGGAGTGAAGGTGGAGTCAATAGTGTGACAGGCATGCAGCAGCCGGAGCTGGATGGGCTTGAAGGTACTATGATATCAAATCTGAACCTAGTCTGCTTGGGTCAGCAGTCAATAGTCTGAAAATATTGCTCTTCATTATACCTAATTCTGTCCCATTGTGAGTTGCTGTCAGTAGCTGACAGTTCATGTTCCTAAATGTTATGGACATGTGTTTGGTGCCAGTTATGGCTAAAGAAGAGGAAAAATCCACATCCCTTTTCCTGCAGAAAGTTACAGTGACTGTGTCTGTCCTCCCTTCTCTGCTGCAGGAGCTTCTAGCTTGTCTTTCTCCCTGTCTCACTCTCTCATTTCAACCCTTCAACTTTTGTTTCCCTCATCCCTCGTGGGATAGATCATTCTTCAAACAGGGAATGCCTGCATTTACTTTTTCTTGTAGTGAATGAAGTCCTCAGTCAGCACCACACTATTATCACTGGGGAATTTCTTTCTATCTAAATATGATATGAAGTTTCCTGTCTGTTCCCTGCTCATATTTCTCTTGCCAAAACCTTTAGTACCTCAGGTGTTGACCAAAAATGGTAGGTCAGCCTTACTGACACACTGTTCTCAAATTAATTTTATTATTAATGAGACTTAGTTACTGTTAACTACTGTTAACCCAACACGAACAACAGTATGTGCCAAAGTCTTAGCAAGACAAAAGAGAAGCCAGGATAAAATGTAGGCAGGCAGGCAGGCAGTGGAATTGCTCATTACTTGATGCTGAGCACTTGAGTATCTCACTGTACTGCTGCTGCAAGTGTAATTAGGCTGAAAAAATATGCTATCTCCAGCACACTGGAGAACATGATAGTGTGGGCTGAGAAGTAAAACAAGAAGAGAGCTACAGTGAGCACTCCTAGGTTTCAGGTAGGACCAGGTAAATATTCCAAGCCTTTCTTGCAACATGAAGGTCATGATACAGGAAAGGAACTGATCATAATGCATATCGTACCCTTGGAAATATTTTGTAATACAAGCATTGCCGCTGTTTATTTTGCATTTGCATTTGCCTCCATTCATCAGAATCCAATGAAATTCATTTGTGCCTTTGAACATGTCATTTTCTAACACAATTTGGTTCTGAAAGAACTTTAAAAAACTGACAAAAGTGATTCTAGTGCAAATCAATTGAATGAGCACTGTGCAGTGCAAAGCAAGCATGTCCAGTAGGATTGATTTCCAGGGAAAATAAATAGGAATATAAAGGTAAAAAAGATATATTGACTCCAGAGAAATACTAATGCCTGGAAAAAGACTTCATATTTCACTGTCATTTACCAAAAAAAGTATATATTATTCATCTTAATGAATTAAGTTACAGTAAATTAATGATGATTCCCAAACTCGATAACCATCACATAAAAGGACATTTTTTTTAACATATTCTGTATTAGGATTTAGAGAGCTTGTCTCAATGAAATATGAATGATGTCAAACATGCACTGAAGAATGGTGAATGAGGTTACAGGAAAGTCAGATGCGAAGTGATGTTTTTGAAAAGACAGAGTGTTGGAGCTGGATACTTAAAGTACACATGTTAACAAGAAGTTTTGTTCATGCACTGACAAGAAAAATGCTCTCTAAGGATGAGATTTTCAGAAAAGTTCATCACTGCTAAGTTCCTGAAAAAGTAATTTTGACAGCATTCAGTGTTAAAGTCAATTGATGGGCACTGAATGATTTCCCACATTGGCAACTGGGAATTCTTCTCCACCAACTCACTCTTACAAAAAAATAAACCTTACCTTCTCCACCAAAAAACAAACAAGTAAACGAACAAAACACAAAAAAAACCCACACAGAAATCCCTGATGAATGTTATTTGAAGAAAGACAGTTGGCAGAAATGTATTGTATAGGTATTCACTATTTCAAGTCTGCTTTAGTTAGTCACCACTAAGTCCAGCAAGACATAAAATCAGTTATCCAGAGTTCAGCAGTTAAAGTTCTTTGAATCAAAATGTATTACAATTTAAAACCTGGCAAATGTGCTAGGCTAGGAAATCTGAATTACCTAAATATTTTTGGTGCTACAGACTCTTGAAATAGAATACATACCACAGAGACTCTTCAAAGGCAAGTGTATAGCACTAAACTTATATTAAAGGGTTTTTTTGGACCAGCAGTCACTCCAGCAACAGTTTAAACTCTTTATAAATTCAGTACTTAGTTTTGTTTTGCTCATATGGATTTATTTTTTTCATTGACTAAATTATTTTATATTTGTACTTTTTTATTTCTTATTAGCAACTTGCAAAAAGGAGTAAATAATTTGCATTTCTGCTCACAAAATGTATTCACAATATGTACTCGAGAACACTTCCAAATGTTTTTCCTTCAGAATAAAACTGAAGGCACATGAGGATGAGGCCATCTGGATATTCATGGAATAGTTCAGCTTAAAAGCCAGGCCCACAATGAAATGTTGGACAGAAGAGCAAAAGAGCATGAGTCACTTAATAGGTGTAAATATTGGTAAATGTACACCTGGCATGATTCACTTTTGTATTTTTTTCTGACTATGTTCTCATGATGCACAGTATTTAAGACTTCCAGGGCACTTTCCAAGCCCCTAAATTCTCAGATTTATAGTAACTTAGAAATGTAGTTCCCTCCAGTTTTCTCCTGTCTTTGAGGACTTTTTTTCTGTGGGGAAATAGTAAGAGCATGGAGTTTACCTGTTAGATAAAGGTATAAAGAAATAAACATTTCACTGGAAAATCTGGAATGCACGTAGCATGTATCAGCCACAGTAACATTTCTAACAATGAACATTTGTAATATTTATGTTACAAATGCTCTAACTATTCAATTTATCAGGAAGACATATTCAGTTTTGGCAGATTCAGATTCAGATCAACATCATTACCCAGTACACACTAACTGGAGGACCTACAACTCTAGCAAAAGGCAGCAGAAAAAGAACATCTGGCAAGACAGCCTTTGACCTGTAAAAAAGAAACCAATTTTTCATGACAGCAAGTACAAAAAAATAAATCTGGAGCTCCTCATGTCATTGTGGACGGTAACTCTTACAACCGTAAGAACCTTCTTTAATATTGGGCCTGATCTCCAACTGTCTTTGCCTCTTATGCTAATGTTTTCCTTCTCATCTTTGCCTTGAGTTGCCCCTTCATGATATGGAAATTGCAAAATTAGAACAGATTTTGATGGAACAATTTGTCTATGACAAATCCACTGATTTACTGTTTTCTCATTTACCCTTATTCATTTTTTAGTAGTGTATCAGACTTCAGTAATTTTCTTAATGTGATTTTTGTGGCTGATATTTTGAGATGCATTTAGTGAAACCATATTCCTCTTTTACTCCTTCTTTTGGGTCAAAGTGGGTATTGTGAACCCAATAGTAACTTCATTTTTGCTCAAAAGATACATTTTTAGACAGATACCTTAAGAAAACCAAAACAAAACAATGACATTTCCAAAGTTTTCACTTCTGTCACTTAATATTTGGTCCATAAGAGCACATGGATGTACCTGAAAGTGTTTTTCAGGCTGCAGAAGTGGCTGTGACATTGGACTCTGACTTCCTCTCATGCTGTTGGAGGTGTTTCCACCTGTGAAAGGGAACAGTATTTACCTTCCCAATAGAAAAGAGCCTGTAAATTCATTGCTGAGCTGTGGGGAGAAATGCTGCATGCCTCCAAGCACTGCAGCTGAACTCACCTGGGAGCTGCAGGATGGTGTGGCTCCTCCAACTGGGAAGCAAACAGTTCCAAGAAGTGATTTTTCTGCATGTTCCTGAAAAAGCCGTTCACATGCTGCAGGGTAGATGTCTTTTTTCGGTACCTGCAGGCCACAAATGCCTGCTCTTTAATATGAAATCCCAGGAGAACTATCACAATGGCTGGGATCCAAAATGTAGAATGATAAACAACCTCATAAATTTGACCTCTAAAACACACTTCTATTGCACTTCTTGCTCCTGACTCGACTTGTAATTTGCCTAAAAGGTTTCAGCAGCTACAGAAGAGTTACAAAAAGTTACAGTAAGATTTTTCCTCCAAAACGTCTGTTTCTGGGCTTTCCCTGGCATCTCCTGAATGTGCTATCACTCACAAAGCAGTTTTTCCCAGCTTCAGAAGGATACACAAAGTTTGTCTCCTCTCCTTCTTGTATTGTTTTGTAACACAGGACAGTGAGTACAGAAAAATAATGAGGTCCTTTTAAAATGTCAAACATAAATGTTTTAGGAAAAAACAGAGATTTACATGCACTGCCCAAACAGAAAAATTGTTTAGTTTGATTTTGACTACACTTTGATGAAGCTTTGAGGGGTTTATTTGCTTTTTGGAACTGCATTTGTTATTTTAAAAACAACATTTTTGAGCTATGCCAGAGAAACCTAAAATAAATGCAGAAAAGACAACAAAAATCTCATAGCATTTTAATAAAGCTGAAGAAATGCATGATCATAGCTAGTCCTAGTTGCTATCAATGTGAGAACCTGAGTGAAATTACCATCCTGACAAAGCTTGACACCAAACAAAATAAAATATTAAAGAAGAACTGCCAGGCAGCTGGAGAAAAAAGCAGTGTTGTATGAAATGAAAATACTGAAAATGAAGGGCAAGGGCATTTTATACGTTCTTTCCAAGGGCCAAAAATTGGACAGAAAACTTGGCAAGCTGCTGAGTATTAAGAAACTCTTACTGCAACTACATGTACAGTCATGGCTACCTTTAACCCTGCCTGCTAGAAGACAGAGCACACTAAATCGCTCTTCCACAAACTCTTGACAGTTCACATCTCTAATGATGCAGAATTTTCATCCGTTACTTTTATTTTCACAAGACACTAAGTGACAGCACAGAGTAAAATTTTATCACTGAGAAAATAAAGTCTTGTATTTAGCATGTGTTTTTCCACTTGTCCTGGTTTTGGCTAGGATAGAGTTAATTTAGACTTAATTTTCTTCCTAGTCACAGGTATAGCACTGTGCTTTGCATTCAGTATGACACTAATCTTGATAATACGCTGATATTTTACTTGTTGAAAAGCAGTGTTGCTTACTCTCAGTCAAGGACTGTTCAGTGTCCCATGCTCTGCCAGTGAACAGGTACACAGGAAGCTGGGGAGCAGCATGTCCAGGACAGCTGACCTGAAATGGCCAAAGAGATATTTCACATTATTCTGAGTATATAAACTGGGGTGAATTGGCAAGGGGCTATGGATTGTTGCTTAGGGACCAGCTGGGCATTGGCCAGTGGATGGAGAGCAATTATATTGTGCATCATGTAACTTTCTTTGATTTATTCTTCTCTCTCTTGTTCTTATGATGATGATGATATTTTACTTTATTTCAATTATTAAACTGTTCTTATCTCAACACATTTTTTTGTGGGATTTTTTGGTTTTGGTTTTGTTTGGTTTTTTTTAATGTGGGGTTTTTTTGTTTGTTTGGGTTTGGGGGTATATTTTTTCATTCTTCTCCCCATCTCACCAGCAACGAGGGGAGTGAGTGACCAGCTTAGTGGAACTTAGTTGCTGTCTTGGACTAAATCACACCACCACAAAAACACTGCAGTGATAGAAGTTACTGATGTTGTTGTTGTTGTTATTGTTGTTTTCCCTTGATAATTTTCTCCTGGCATAAACAGCCAAGGCAGACACATCAAATCAATCTTCTGTTAGATGGAAAGTCAAATGTTCCAGACTTGCCACATCCAGCTGTCTTCCCCCAAATGCTAGTCACATTTGAACATAAGAACAAGAGCAATTGATTTAGAGGCGTCTCTCAGTTCCTCAAAAAATAGTTCATCAGCTGGGCTGAGTGGTCTAGAGCAGAACTCCACAATGACATCCACATTATTTGTTTGTCCCTTAATCCTTACCCAGAGATCCTCGACCCTGCCATCACCAGCTGTGAGCTCCATACCTTCCAGTCTTCCATTACATACAGTGTTACCCCTGTGACCTGCCTGCTCTGCGCATCCCTCCTGAAGAGCCTGTAACCATCCAACATGGCACTCCAGTCACAGGACTTACCACGCTAGCTTTCACTTATGCCGATGATGTAAAATTCTGGGCCTGATCTAAAACCTCAAGCTCCTCTTGTTTGCTCCTCATGCTCTGTGCATTGGATAGAAACATTTCAGGTGTGATTCATTCTAGCCAACACCTCATGGTGCAGATTGAGTGATCCCACTAATGCTCACTTCCTCAAATTTTGGGACACCATCCCACTGCCTGTCACTGGCCNAGTCACAGGACTTACCACGCTAGCTTTCACTTATGCCGATGATGTAAAATTCTGGGCCTGATCTAAAACCTCAAGCTCCTCTTGTTTGCTCCTCATGCTCTGTGCATTGGATAGAAACATTTCAGGTGTGATTCATTCTAGCCAACACCTCATGGTGCAGATTGAGTGATCCCACTAATGCTCACTTCCTCAAATTTTGGGACACCATCCCACTGCCTGTCACTGGCCAACCTGGTTTTGTCCCTTTCCCCCTTTTTATGTAGCCTAGGATACAGTTGTCTTTCTGGGCTACAAATGCACATTGTCAGCTCATGACCAGCGTCTCATCCCGCAGCACCCCTGGGTCCTTCTTGGCATGGCTGCTCTCAATCTGTTCATCCCCCAGCCTGTATTGACACTGAGGGTTGCCTCAACACACGTGCAGCACCTTGCACTTGGTCTTATTAAACCCCATAGAATTTCATAGGCCCACTTCTTTATCAGTTCTGGATGCCATCCTGTCCTTCAGGTGTGGCAACTGCACCACTCAGCTTGGTGACATACGCAAATTTGCTGAGGATGCACTTGGTCCCTTCATCTTGTCAATAATGAAAATATGAGGTAACATCGGTCCCAATATGGGCCCCTGAGGGACAGCACTTGTCACTGATGTCCACTGGAACTCTGAGCCATCAACCACTACCTTCTGGGGTATTTGTGTTGAATTTCACTACTTGCTACATCTCACATTAATCAATATTTATCTATAAGGAAAAAAATTCTAAGAATGGTCAGATATATGTGTCAGCAGGATCAAGAGTGCTTGTGCATAGACAAGAAATACCCACACAGCTCTGTCTGAAGATGTTACCTGTTAGTACAAAATGATGAGGAACAATACCTTGAATTTGTGCTGGGTAGATCTACGTCAGTTTATAAAAGTAAAATCCCCTACAGGGACTTCTGTTGAGCAGCAGTCCAGAGGTATTCAAATAATTTTGTTTAATTTGCAATAAAAGAAATTCAAGCTTTTTGCTCTACACAAAATTGCACCATCTCTACTCTCTGTAATCCAAGATGAAAATAGGGAAGAGCTTCATGTTCACATCTGTAGCTTGGTTTCACTTATCCAAAACATACTTTAGATTAAAGAACTACATATGACACCAGAAAAAAACACTCCTTGTTTTTCTTACACAAAATTTAGGTATTGCAGAAACCACAAGACTACTTAGCACAAAGAACAATCAGGTTTCTAATTTTTAGTAACCAACGGGAACATTTCAAACCTAATGCTGTACATGTTAAGTCTGTTAAAAGACACAAAATATGACATTCCTAATCAGCTGAATAAAACAACTAGTATCATATTTAATCAATTTTGGGGGGTTTATTACTCAGGTTTCATATACTGAATTTGGGAGACAGCTTTCTGTCTGTCCCAGCTGAACCAGGATTTTCATGCAGACTATTTATTATACTTCGCCCTCAACTTTCCAGTCTTGGGTATGCAAACTCAGCCCTTAAATTTCCTGTAAGTTTTCTCGGAGAAGGCTGCCAACAGCTAAAAAATGCTCAGATGCCATTTCAGAATCAGTATTTATAATAACGACAAGATGTCACAAAAATCAAAACAAATAGAAATAAAGAGTTATAAATAAGCAGCAATATATGTACTAAAGAGGAATCAGGCACTTCCTCCCCTGTCTTTCACAACATTTTTAGAAATATTTAGAAAAGAAAGATAAAAGAGAGTGAGAGAAAGCCAACAACTTGAATAAGCTACTGCATGGATTTATCAGATAGCTACCACCTAGATTTCATGAATACTGAAAAAACAGTGCATGCGACATGATGTCAAGAAAAGTGGGAAATAAAAACTCAGATTCTTTGAAGGGCTCTCAGATCTGTTCCCTTGTTCTCTTGATTATTCACATTATTGTGTTTTGTCAACAGCTGGACTCAGCTGACGTCATTGCCAAGGTTAGCAGTCCTTAGAGGTGTATCCCATGTGCAAGATTAATGCATGATGGAAGAATGGTACCAAAATTTTTCTGTAGTGGTCAAATGGACACATTTTTAGTTTGGCAGCTAAAATCTTTACCCTTGGAAAAAAAGTGTATGTCTCAACTGTCTGGCATTCTGAGCTGAGACGTTAAGAAATTTAAAATGGAGTTTGCTTTAGAAAGAATAAGAGGAATTACCCGAGAGGCATTTTGATATGGAACAATGTTTAATTCACAGCTAGTTGTTGTTTTCTAGGAACTTTAGAAAAATTCAGGTAATATATATGAAATATTAATTTTTAGCTGGAAAGGACATACTTTAAAACTGGGCTTTATATTACTAGATAAGACAATAGAAGCAAAGAAGAGACAGGTGCTGCCTGCTCTTGGAGACCCGAAGTAGTCATCTGTTTTTGAAAAGGAAGCAAGTAGAACAGATCATCTCTCACTTTTGGTGTCATTTGTTAGTTACGTTTTCTGTAGCAATCTTTTTCACAGGGAGTGTAGCTCTTGGGTTAAAAGAAGGGGAAAATGACCTGTCCAGTTTTTCACTGCTGAATACACAAGGCAGCTTCTGCCTTCTCACCCCACATGATCTGAGCCTCTTAGGTCTCAGATAAGCAGTGGCACTATCCCTCCTTTTCCCTCCTAGGCTTTCTGCTTCATAGACTTTCTGTTCATTACCCTCATTAAAATGGAGTCCACATGTAACAGTCCTAGAAAACCTAAGACAGCTTACATACCGTTGTTTCACTGTTGAGTTTCTTGAGTTGGCGTAAGAAGCACCAATCAAAGCTTGCACTACAGAAAGCAAAATCCTACTCCAGTTTCCTGCCTCAGTTTCCCTTTCCCCATTACTCTAGGATATTCTTTACTACAGCATTGTCTGCTGTCTTGCACATCTGTCTGATGGTTTATCTTTTTTAACCATGATGACTACTCCCATGCTGATTTTGTATTTTAACATATGATGCCTTTCTAATGGTATACCATTTACTTCACACATCTTATCCGCTAATGAAGTAGTTCAGTACTACTGTATTTTCATACATCTCAGCCTGCTGCTGCTGAGACACTTAGAACAGATTTTCTTCTACTTCAGCTGATACTTTGGGCAATGCTGCTTTCAAACCAGTTAACAACTGGTGATTGTACAGACGATCATAGCTCTTCAGCTGAGAGGCATGTTGACACTATCCTTATCCATAGTGGTACACACACATTCACTCATAGCCCTCTATAGCAACACTACATTAGATATAACCCTCACATGATTATAGATTTTGTTAAGTTATTTATTAATTGGTGTAAATAGTTCAGCATCATCACCAACTGCTTTGGAACCAAGGCAGCCAAAAGCATGGATCAAAGCATGAGAACACCTTCCCTCTTCCTTACGAATGTTCAGCTCTTCCCATAAAGCTGTGGTCATTCCTTTTTTACTAATGGAGCTCCAGGCAAAGAAAATATGATACTTGGTCACTATTCCACAGAAAAATAACATTTAACCCTCTAGTCTTAATATTAGTCTTAACTGCCAAAATAATCAAACAGCTGGATCAATTTTTGTTAAGTAGGAGCTTCACTGTATATTTAAAAATAGGACTAATTGTTTCTGCACTATTTAAGACTGCAATTTTTTGTTAACCTGTGTGAGTTAAGTACAAAACCATTTTCTAGCCTTTCATGAAATTTAGCAAAACTGGAAAACTTCATTTTTTGCAGTGCTATCCTATCTCTAATGTAACATTCAGAATAATTCACACTTTCAGTGAAGCAAGTTAGATACATTGTAAGATTCCATGCAAAAAACCACTCGTCTTGGTATTTTCAGTATGTGCCACTTCCAGAATGTTATTCAAAGGTAGCATTTTGTATTTAATCCCCGTGCTTTTCTCAAGGGAAAAAAACCCAACATTCACTGAAGGTTAAAAGATGTGCATTATTTACCTAAGTTACCAAATCCCATTATACAGGAGTTTCAGTGCCTTTATATAATTATTAAGGGACAAGGACTCCCTGAAGCAATATCTCAGCCTTGGCCATGTTGACCATCATCACTGGTCTACTCTGGCCTCCAGTCGGGAAGCCTGGAGACAAACCATCTATAATGCTGCTGTCTCCCTTGAGAACATACGCAGGGTCACTCTGGAGGAGAAGAGACAACTCAGAAAGAATCACATCCAGTCGATACCACCTGGGGAGTCTTTTTGCTGTGTCTTTTGCAACTAGACTTGCCTATCTCACATCGGCCTTGTCAGCCATCAGCGAGCCTGTAGCAAGCACGGGTAGAGCCCTTCGAAATCTTCGCTCGTAAAGCCAAGCCATGATATGATATGATATAATTATTAAAGAATTTGCTTTATTTATCATATATTTATGCAATTTTTAATGCAGATTTGGTTTTCCCACTAGTAGAATGTTCAAACTGAGCACTATGCTCTTATCACAGTAAGCATGCTGCTGCCTGAGAAATGGAGGACAGCAGAAACAAGAAAAACATTCATGCCAGAGACAAGACAGAACATTTTTGGTAAAAAAGACTTTGGTAAAAAGACTTTGTTCATGAAAGCACCTCTCCACTCAGAAATCCTGAGAATTGCTCAACTAAAGTTTTTATTAATGAAGAAAAACCAAAACTAAATAAAACAAAACAAAAATGAGCATTTGAGAGAGATTTGCTTCAGGGTCTTACTATTGACAGGGCAAATGTCAGATAACCATCCCACCATGGGCTCTGGTCCACCTGTCCGGTCTTGCCAGTCACGTGGGGAAGCTGAGAGTTTGACACTGGGAGGGAAATTTTGCGTATGCATGTATGGGTTGGTTTAACACAAAAATGCAATATTGACCTGAAGTGGAAGGACACCATCAAAATCCTGAATGAATAGAAGCAAAGTTCAGTTTTTGTTTAAGGAAATATAAATTAAAGCAAGTAGCGAAGTAAGGACCAGGATTTTCAGAAAAGATTTTGACTACTCAGGGAGCAAGTAGGTTGGATCCCCAGAGAGGCAGTTTGGAAGGACCGCAGAGCTCAGGGGAGCTGGCAGGGCTTTAAAGATGAAGTCCTCCAAGGACAAGAATGAGCAATCCCATACTCAGTCAAACAAGCAGGTTTATCACGAAACCTCCATCTCCATCCTTGAACAGTTTCAAGCCCATATGGGATACAGCCCTGGGTAACCAGGTCTGATCTCTCGGCTGAACCTGTTGCAGAGCGGAACAGGGTGTGGGAGGGGTGTGAATTGGAGATATCTTGAGAATTCTGCCAGCCTGTCCCAGGATACTACAGTAACAAAGTACAGGACAAAGACAGAAAAAAAAGTTTACTAAAGAAAAATTCAGATTTGTAGCATAGTCATGTAACTGGAAAACACGGCTGATGAACTAGATAAATGTATAGTGCCTCTATTGTTTAATCTGAGATTTATGAGAATCTTTTTGCATATTCAGAGGAGAAATATCTGCAGTGTCACATCCAAGTAATGCATCTCTCATGATAAATGGATGTCAAACACTCCTAAGCAGAAGAGCAATACTTATGCTCTATTAGCCACTATATAATGATGGAAGGCAGATCACCAACCCACCCTGCTGATAAGCAACAATCTAGTACTAAATTCAAGCTCTTATTTCCCAGGGAAAATAGTGTAAAGAAGCTGTCAGATAAGATAAGATAGCTTAAAATAACTTCATTAAATTTGTATACTTGTTTACATAAAAATGTACAGCCTGTGTCATCAGATGGGAAAAGGCTGTATCAGTGTTAACCATCACATTTTTTCATTTTTATTCTTGACACTTAATTTCAATGAAAGATTCCTCTTCTTAACCAAAAGCCAGACATTCATAGTACATACTAGGGCCCATTTCAAAATCTTATTTTCTTCAGTAAGTAAAATACGGTCACTAGTGTCTCTGATTGTCCTCTTGCTTGTGCTGGCAAGAATCACCACTAGCTTCGCTGATACCAGAGGCATAATATCAGACACAAAAAGGAGTCATGCTCCTATGAAATAATTACACATGAATAAGTACATTTATAATATTATGTTAAATCAGGAAAGGTGCACAATCACAGCAGGAGTCTAAGGCAGAGAAAGCCTATTAATATCAGGAATAGAACATGGAAATAGCTGTAATCCAACCTCATTTTATACTGTTGTAGAATAAGTACTTGTTTTACAGTTCTTTTTACTCAAATTGTACAAATACACATTTTTTAGTAAACGCAGGACAAGAAATATTCTACTTTTATACAAGATAGCCAAATAATTTGAATATTACAACTATCCTGTATAGGGTGTATAATAGACCCCTGACCCCTTACAGAATGGTAACTCCTGCTTCTTGCTTTGCTGCCTTCCTGCATCAATCCAGTATGAAAGAAATAAAAAGGGATTAGTTCCCCCTCTTTTACATCACACAATTTTGTATATAAGACCTATGCTAAAAAATAACCGATTGCTGGTGTTCAGGTCAGCTCCTCCAATGGAGAAGATGAGCTCAGTTCATTTTACTTTAATAGAAATTCAACAATATCAGTCAGATACAGAAAATAACAGGAGAAAAAAAAAAAAAAAGAAAAAGAAGGAAACAAAACACCACCTAAATTGTATGGTTTCTTTAAAGATATATTGTCTGCGTAAAAAATGCCTGGAAAATTCATAAATGTTGAAAACATTCCCCTGAATCTTTCACGGATTTAAACCCTGTTGACTCTTTACAGCAGTCAGCAGAGTAGACGTAGCTGAACAGCTAGGCAGAAGGACAATCTATTACATTGTTTTTCTGATTTTGAAAAATGTTAAAGCAAGTAAAGAAATAAAACTAGCTCAAATGTCAGTGCTTAGGAGCAGGGTAAGCGCAGCAAGCCAACTATCAGTAATCCATCTCATCCTTAAAGTAATGTTTTATTTCTCACATCTAACTTAATTGCAAGTAAGGAATAACTATTAGACCACAAAATTGAAAGATTTAAGCTCAGTCTTGCCTTAAATGGGTTCTGTGAATTAAAGTTTGTCTTCAGTGTCATGCCTTACAAAAAGACCCTCTCATAAAAGTAAACTTTGTTGCTGTTGTTTTGGCTAGGGAGACAGTGTTGCAGAAAGATGGGGAAAAGGTGAGCTATTTGATAGGTAAAATCTATTTCTCAAAACTCTGAATTAACAGAAATCTGGTTGCTTATTTGTTAATGGAACATCAAAGATAAAACATTCTGAAGGATTCACCATGAAGACATGAAGTCATCCTGAAAGGAAAATACAGCAAGGCATTAACTATTACAGTCCAAGTTGATCGTAATTTCATAACACCTTAATTTATTCTTTTGGATTTCTTAAACGGACATGTTAACATTCACCATGTATGCCTTCAACTTTGTATGAAGTTATTTTGAAAAAACATCTTCCAGTTCAAACTGGGATTCTGAAAGCTACTTACTAATCACCCAGTAGAAGGAAAGATGAAGAATTTTAAGTCATGTAAAAATCTCTGTGCTTAGAAGTTTCACGAATTGGGTGTTATGGATTCAGCATCAGATTTGGTCCTAGTTTCAGCACTGATGGCCATGGGAAGGGAGACATTCTCTTTGACTGCAGTGCAGTGTCAGAATCAAAACTGAGAAAAATGTTAGATTGCACATTCTGGGAGTTGACAGATATTCCAGGAAGAGTGAGATAGAAAATATGACTCTTGGAATATCTTTTTCTGTGTGTCCTTGGGACACCAGAGTTGGAGTGCTCCATTCAAGAAGTCAGCAGTTAAGATGCACTTGAAAGCAAAGAAACATGTTAATCAAGCAGGCATTGTTTTGATTGTTCAGAAGAAAAAAAAACAACACAAACAAACCAGAACAAAGGAAAACAAACTTAAAAACTCCTGTAATGATTTATTCTTCTCCTTTGCATAGATCAATCTGATTTCCCTTATCAGGCCAATGTGACAATCAGAATAAATTCTTCTGAGTGTAAGTTTAGGATACAGACTCTTTTATAGAATGAATATATTTATTTTGTCTATAATTTATTATTAATCAAAAGGTTCACGTAAAAGTCAGAGCACAATGTTTCCAAGTCAAAGAGGGAGCAAAGGAGGTATTATTGCTCCACCTCTCAGGGCATCCGATTTCTGTAAATTCAATTGTATCGGAAGAGGGCAGGACACTACAGATGAAACTCCTGGCCTGGTGAACCTGACCTTTCAGATTCCTGCAGTAGGGTGAATTCCATGCAATTTAACATTCAGAAAAGATGTTTTCAGTATGGACCTTGAAAAAGTAAGCTCCTCCTGATATGTGTTTTGTGTGAAAGATGATATCTCAACACTTCCAGAAAGGCAGTACCTTAAATAAAGGTCATCTTTCTTATTATTCCTCTGTAAAAATATTGCATTTACTGATTGATTATTTAACCAGTATGATTTCTCAGAAGACAAGATGTATCAGTGATACTGCATGGAAAAGTCATAGCTTAAACTTCTCAGTTTGGAAGCTTATATTTTTTTTCCACAGATGGGTTACTCAAATCATGGAAGTCATGGAAGCTTCATCATCAAAAGTTTGTAAGATTCAGCTGAATCAAAGTCTGCCAGGAGTCACATCTCATTCTGGTTGGTTGGGACAGGGATGATGCCCCAGACATTCTTTTTTTTCCTGTACCTGCAGTTACTGAGTATAATGACTAGGTTTAAAAAGAGAAGATAAGACTAACCAGAGGGGTAGAGAACTCCTTTGATCTAAAGATTTATGCCCTAGGTTCTCTGTTTCCCCACAGCAAACTTAGCCGCCCACAATGTCACCAATTAGTGACTTAGCTCATTTAAAACCCTATACAAGTTCTTTCAAACTCCCCTGTCTTATCAGCTACAAGCTTCAGTGACGAGAATTTGAGGTGGACAGGTACTCATCTATACTCAGAATAGATGTAAAACTTGCCTTGAGTCACACCTAAGTCATGAAATACAGATAAAAAGTAAAAAACAGTGAGCTATGAAACACCCAAGCATTTTCCCCTCCCTTCTGTATCTAAAGCCTGTGCAACATAAATTACAGTTATAAGAAAAGATTCCTTAAGGGGCGCACAATCTAGACTGACAGATATAAAATTCAACCTGTTTTATAGAGCTGGCAGGGCTTAGACTCTTTTCTACATGGCTTTAAAACAATCACTTTCCCAAATAATAGAATGGTTTGTGTTGGAAGGGACTTTCAAAGTTGTCAGGTTCAACCCTCCCCAAAAAATAGTAAAATGAGCATTCCAAATAAAATGAAAAAATATTCTGCTTTTCTTAAGGGACAGGAAAACTACCCTTTTCAGAATGACAAAATTAAAAATATGTATTTCAACTGATGATGTATTTCTCGAAATCAGCTAAAAACACTCAAGGCCATTACTTATTTGTTTTCTTACTCTTTAGGTGACTTATGAGCTAAGCCTATTGCCAGCTAAACCAGACAGCTGAGTTTTTTCCTTATCTGTTATACGTTGCCTACTAGCCTATACAGCCTAGTATTATGCTCAGTCACAGTGACCAATTCTAGCTACTCGGATTTTGAAGATGAAACCCTTTCAACAAGTTGTTTGTCACTGAGAAAAGTCAGAGAATTATAGCTGGGACTGCTCTAAACTGAAAATCTTTGTGTCACATAGGTACTTAATTCAAGGCTGTTGGTGAGTCTGAGCAGTTAGAAAGCAGATGGCTTGCTCTCCTTGCCATTTCCTATCTGGTGACTTCCTTTCCTGAAGCCTGAAACTCAGCACAAAACTGATTTGGCAGTCACAACGCACATTTTAAGTCCTAGAATTGTAGTACTTTCATTTTATTGCATAGGAAAATAATTATTCAGAGCTGCCATTTCAACTCTGGGAACCAGATACCTGGAAGCCAGGCCTCTATTCATCTACAGACCTAGACATATTAAGTCTACATAATTGCTATCACCTCAACAAAAAAACCACCTTCAAATAGGAACCTAATTTTCCTTAAACTCATTCTTCAGGATCTAGGCATCACTTTCTACAAGTGTTTGTATCTTCATTTTGAAGAGATTGAAGAACTATGGAGTAATTATTAACTAAGAAAGCTCAAATAATTCACCCAAACTTTTTTGACAGAGGAGGGAAGCAAGCCCTATGTTCCTCAACAGACAGGAAACTAAGCAATCAAACAAACTTCTACACAACCTTAATTCTGTAATGAGTGAAGGTGAAGCTCTACACATCTGCCTAAGTTACAAATTGCCATCAGCAGGTGCAAAATATTCTACTCACCTGCTTTTTCTGTAACCTTCGTAAAACAGACACTGTTACTTGAGGTAGGGAGTAAATTCAACATAAATTGAAAGAATGGGAGAAAGCCTTCTTGCTGACATTTAACTCCTATGGTCCTTAGAACAGAATACAAAGCTACTTATTTAATGATGGATAAGGATTTCCACGAGAAGCTTTCCATGCCTAAGGAATCCTCACTTTAAACAGTAACCCTGCTCAAATTAAGAGTTCTTTTCATTAATCTGTTTGCAGGAGAAAAACAAGACACCAGCAAAACATTTATCATGGAAAGGCAAGCTAATCAATGGCTGGATGCAGCTTTCGCTTAGATCCTATTGACTGCATGGAAATTTTGATAATAATTGTAAACCTTCAACATCTGCTTTTCAGAGCTACTGGGCATTCAGAGTCCAGTTGAGGGCCGTGAATTACAATTCACAGGAGTCAGTATTTCTGAAAATTCAGCAGTTTAAATTGAGAAAGCTTCATATGGGATAAAAATAGAAACCAACTGTCTGCTAATTTAGTTAAAATAACTTTTGTGAAGGTACTCCCAGGATCTCAAATACAGGTCATTCTTGCAGTCATGAAATGGTCATGAGACATTTTGCACCAGCTTGCAAGTATTCCAAACATATCATACGACTTTCTGGGTACATTGGGTTCATATGTATGTTCGGTCAACTGATCAAACATGCAGGTGACATAAAATATAACCCACTCCAGTACCACACGCCTTTGAGGATGGCAATGAAGGATTTGTGTACTTTTGATGACTATTTTAATAGCATTTTTTATATGGCTCGTGAACTAAAAGCCACTTATTCCTGTAGTCTAGTTTTAGTATAATTAGTCCATTAAATATAAGTAGTACATTTGCCTTTGCAGCTTGAGGAGGAGGAATGGACATCTGTGTTGATCATTTATCTATGCAAAATGAACTGTTCCTAAATTGCTATGCAAGAAGTAGATATAGTCATAGCAAAAACATCTAACAGTTCAAACAAACTTTAATGTTAATTTTTAATCTTATTTCTTTAGCCCTACTTCTGGTGCAAGTTCAGCTTGTTAGTGACTTCAACAGATTCATAAAGTATGATTTATTTTCTATATAGCAAGTTGGACCATAAAAAAGATTCTATAGTGGTTTTTTCATGCTAATGCCATTTTCAGGAGAATTACCACATAGTCATTTAAGCAGAAGAGTTGGATACCGAAAGATTTCTTTCAGACACTTTTGAAATTTCCAAAATTAATCAAAAAATAAAGCCCCTGAGTAGGGGTTTTGAAGGGGTTTTAAATA
>VYXB01006870.1:0-12933 GCA_013397135.1 Pachyramphus minor | reverse complement strand
CGGGGGGCCTGCTGCCAACCTCCTACATGGCTGCTTCTAATTTCTTCTGCACAAACTACCTTCTCTTCCGTTTTCTTAAATATGTCATTAGCAGAGGTGTTACTAAAACTTTTGATTGGCTTTTTCTCCAGAAATCTACCTGGGCCAGACCATTTCAGCCCGAGGTGGGTGGTAACCCATGACAACTGGTTATTCTAACACCAAAAAATTCAACCACAGCTGGTTGGCTGAACACCAAAAACAGAGTCAAAACACACAGGGTCGAATTTTAAAGGTATTTAGATTTCTAATTCACAGTTATATTTAATATCAATTAGAATCCTAAATACTAACACAATGTAAATTGGAATACTGTGTGCTGAGTTCCATGAGAAATATTTCTCTGTTTGTTGAAATTTCTCAGGTAAGGGAAATAGAATCTTAAGTTTATTCTAAAATTATTTTTTTATTCTTCCTCTATTAGTATGGCTGTTCTGAGGTATCTGGATCACAGAGTTCAGTCCTGATGGCTAATTGTAGGTATGGTTTTCCTTTGCTTTCACAGACCACCTGAGCTCGTAAAGCAGGATCTTCACCGCATATGCCTTTGTAGCACAGTGGTTTATATTAATTTTTACTCATGCACAATAAAACATCTTTCTTAGCCTCTGCAAAAATTCCTAAGTTTACCACATATATAAAACCAGAGCTCGATGTTTTTTCCTCTTGCAGCTCTACAAAAAATTGAAGGTGAGGACATTCCACCAACCTGCTGAATTAAGCGAACACTTCTCTAAGACATGATTGCAGGTGGCACTTACAAACGATGTTTTTGCTATTTGAGGATAAAGAAACATTTTGTTTGTTTGTTTGTTTTTAAGAAGGTAAAAATTCAAAATCAATTGTTTTTCTGGAGTTATAAGAGAGATTTTATGTTTGAGTCAGGAGGTTGACTTGTTAGATTGATTGACTGATTTGTAAAGGATTTGGCAGGATTTTCATTCTGACTAATATAACATCCAACACACTGATGGAAAAATAGATTTATGAACAGTTGTGATGCATTTGGCTGGGGTACAGTAAATTTTCTCCATCATGGCTAGTATGGGATTGTGTTTTGTATTTGTGCTGGAATCAGTGTTGATAACACTGGGATGTTTTCCTTACTGCTGAGAGGTGCTTACACAGACCCAAGGCCTTTTCTGCTTCTCCCCCCCCCCAGAGGCTGGGGGTACACAAGGATTTGGGAGAGGGCACAGCTGGGACAGCTGACCCCAACTGGTCAAAAGGATATTCCATACCATATGGCATCATGCTGACCATATAAACCAGGGAGAGGGTTAGTGGGGGGAACAACTGCCTGGTGACTGGCTGGGCAGTGGCTGTTTAATGGTGAGTAATTGTTCTCACTTGCGCCACCTCTCTTTCTTGGGTTTTATTTCTCTGTTATTTCACTATCACTACAATTTATTATCATTATTAAAACTGTTATCTCAACTCTCAAGTTTTCTTACTTTTACCCTTTCAATTCTCCTTTCCCATCCTGCTGAGTGGGGAGTGAGCCAGTGGCTAAACAACAGCAACAGCAGAAATTGGATATATATGTGTATATACAACTTATACACTTAGTTTCTAAAAAAGCAATAAGAACTTATTTAACAAATATTTTCCATCTAAATTGCCATAACACTGTAATTTCTACTATTGTCAGGCACACAAATACCCCCCATTCACATATTCTCTGCAGGAATTTAATGGATTTCATTCTTTTTTTTCCCCAAAAAAATTGTAATATCTTTATAGGTTTCCAAAAAAGTATCATGCTTATAAACATAATGCATGTGTTTTTATTAAAAGTAATTGGTCAAAATATTATATCCCCTTAAATATCCTGATAGAAAAAGTGAAAATAATGGACAGGTTGATACAATATACATGATGTCATAAATCTATTGCTCCAGCAATGATGGTAGAAGTAAAGTGATAGTTTTAGGCAAGTTTGAATATCCCCATTTATAAACACAATTTTTTTATGTCTACATATCAATGGAGTGTTTATGCTGCACATAAGACAAACAGGTAACAACATATGTGGCATCTATAATGAATACATACCTGATTTTCACAAACACAGATAAAATGCAGAAGAATAAGTCAGTAAGCCAGGTCTCTTTGTGTGTATATACACATAAGGTAAATGCATTATTTTTAACCCAGAAATTTCTTTCAAAATGTCATGTCCAGTGTTTACCATTTCCACTTACATTTCAAAACCTGAGTGTGCACTGAAGCATCTAAATAAGACTCTTAAATGTATTGAGTGTCATCTAAAAAATAGAGCCTACATATTTTCTAGGAGATGGAATATGCTGAGTGAGGTGTATCCAAATATTTCCTTTCTGTCCCTGTCAGACATAGTAATTCCAGTCCTTTTTTTAAACTACATGATCATTATTACAATTCATATTGGAACAGCCAATAGTGCCATTTCTAATAACAGGATTGTTCCCTTTCTAGTAAACACTCTGATAAGCAGATGTTACAGTTTTCATTACTTGTCTGTTCTCTGCAAAGAATAAATCCCATAATTCTCATTCTCTTCTGAGACACCAGAGCTTGGCAATATCCCCCAACACAGGCAGAGCTTTGGACATGGGGAACTGATATCAGGGAGTCAAGGGAGGATATTCTGCCTCTCTTCTGTGCTCTGGTGAAACCCCACCTGGACTGCTGCATCCAGCTCCGCTGCACCCAGGACACAAGGGACATCAACCTGTTGGATCAAGTCCAGAGAGGGCCAATAAAATTGTTAGAGGAATGGAGCACCTCTCCTATAAGGAAAGGCTGAGAGAGCTGTAATTGTTCAGACTGGAAAAGAGAAGGCTTCAGGGTGACTTAATTGCAGCCTTCCAGTATCTGGAGGCAGCCTGCAAGAAAGAGAGAAACATTTTATGAGGGCATGTAGTGACAGAACAAGGGGCAATGATTTTAAACTGGGAGAGAGTGGGTTTAGATTAGATATCAGGAAGAAATGATTTACTGTAAGGGGGTTAGATCATGGAACATGTTACCCCATGAAGCTGAGAATGTCCTATCACTTTAAGTGTTCAAGGTTGGGTTGGATGGGGCTCTGAGCAATCTGGTCTAGTGAATGGTGTTCCTGTCCACAGCAGTGGGGTGGAACTGGGTCATCCTTGAGGTCCTTTCCAACCCAAATCACTCTATGATTCTACGATTCTGATTCTGTAATGCAACAAGACAGACAGCTGTGAAATGGCCATAACAGCTCTGAAATGTCTTAGGGGGAATAAAAAAAACAAACAAAAAAAACCAAACAAGCCAGGAGATTTTTGTCACAGATTTTTAACTTTGATGGGAAAACCAAAAGCAAACTTGTATTTTCATGACTTTTTTTCCCCCCTTCAATTATAATATTTTGCTTTTGTCAAATAAGTTTAATAAAGACTGCACTTGTAAGCCACCTCATTGGGTGTTCTGAACTGCTTTTTTCATTTTCTGTTCTCTCCTACATACCAGACTCTACAGGAGAGAAGGCTACAGGGATTATCTTCTCTAAGGCACATGCTATGGATTCATGGCACTGACATACTAGTACCATATATTTCCCCTTATGTTCTCCCTATGTTCCTAATTGAATACATTTATAGATAATCATACCCAGGGAGGAATGTAGGTTAATTTGTTTCAGTTTAATTTCTGAAAGTTAAAAGAAAATTTTTATTTTAATTCAGTGATATTTCTCTTAATTCAGAATCCCACCAGGCACATAGTACTTAATTTTCATCAAAGACTCCAGTATGACAAGTTTTGTCATCTTCAAAATTACATTTGCAAGATTTGACTTCAAGAATAATAACATACAACAATTTATCATCCTAATTCTCAGTGAAGCTTGGTGAAAAAATATAGCAATATCCCAGAATACCACCATTCTGCAGCTCTCTACAGATGCTGAGAAAATACAGATATGATCTTGAAATACAGATATGCTGTATTTCAAAACCAAATTGCCTAGTTGGAAGCAGGAATTGCTGCCTAAAATTTCATGAAATTTGTTCTCCAGCAGATGCCAAGAGATACTTATAATGATCATTTCTGAATCAAGGAGGTGAACCAAGACTTTGAACCCTCCTGGAACCCTGGGAGCAGCAGACATCAGTGAAGTTCATTTTCAGGGTGTTCTAAAATAGTGTCTAAATCTGACCCCAAAAAAATCCAAGCATCACACAGGTAACTTAAATTCGTTTCAACTCGCAATCTACATCTCCTGACTAGTCTAAATTCAGATTGTTATTTTTATTTCTTTAGATATAACTGGAAGAATGGTTTTTAGTTTCCCCAATATAAGACCACTAACAAAATTGTCATTAAAATAGTTGCTGGTTTAATGTCCCTGACTAAACTGGACCCTAGAACTCATTCCATGCAAGCCTGGTCTCTGCCAAATGCAACCTAAAGTGAATCCAGTTGTTCTGAACTCTGAATTTTCTGTCTGCGACGTTTCCTCTATATTTTAGCCATATTTGACACACAGGGATTCCTAGAAAGGCCCAGAAATGGAGCTTGGGTCTCATCTAAATATGTACATAGGCTGTGCTGCCCAACGAAGGGCTGACAAAACTCAAAAATACAGCACTAGAGAATTATTTTTTAATTTTCGATTGATGTTTTTCTACCATGCAGTGACATTATTTAAAAATTATTTTTTCCATTCAAAGAGATCTGGAGACAAGCTAAGCCAATAAATAGTAAAAAAACAAAAATTAGAGGCTGGCTCTGACTGTAAAGCTTAAACATGGCCTAGGTAAAAAGCATAATTTTCATAATACAGGTATGCCTTTTGATATGAGGTTTTGATATAGATCCTCATTAGAAACAGGCTTAAACTGTACTTGCAGTCTAAAGGGAAAATTTTCTGATTTTAAGAAGTCTGCAATGTTAACTTCCACTCAGTTCAAGCTTTTTGCAAACTAAAAATCAGAGGCAAATGACAAAGAATGTGGAGGGGGAAATAGCATTCAGCAAGCACTCACAAAAAAAAAAAATACTAAAAATAATCTGAGTGCTTTTGCATAAAACAAAATTATGCAGCTCTTCTATGGCCTTCTCAGGAATTTGGAAACATCTGTTCAAGCTGGGCACGCTCAGACATATAGTCCTTTTTTTCTCACTAACATGAGTTTCACTAGTGTGGCCTTCACTAGGAAACTGGGAGGATCATGCGTGGATAAAAATTCCAAAACCATTGGCACAATTGACACAGGTTTTCAAAGTCACTGTTTCACTTGCCATCAATAGTTTTAAATTTGTTTCTTTTTTTGGTCAGAGAAACATTCAATAATGTTGCTCCTGCTCAGAACTGAAATCCAAAATTAAAAAGCTGTATAATTGTCATTACTGATGCTTGATTGGTCTTAAAAGGGTGCATTTCCACCACAGTAGTGGTCATTGACACATTCCAGTGATTTCTCTCTTGACTTGAATCTTAAGAATTTTCTAAATGCCCTTCTATGTTTTTGAGTGAAGAAACATTTAATACTAATCTTAGATAAAGCTGTTCATCCCTATTCATCTACCTATTTCTACAGGTCATTTTGGCATCACAAAGTATTGCTCTCCCCCTACCCAAGTGCTGAAGCTTCAATGGACAAGTGTTAATTGACTTTTAAGTATCCTGTGTTTGGTATGCTCCTCTCTGTGACTTGCACTGGTATGTAACTTAATGGTTTAGTTCATATTATCCTCCTATTCTATATTCCTGTGCAGTAAATACCCTCACATGGACTTTAGTTTTGACTGCATGGATGCCTGTTAGATAAAGGACACCAATCAACAGTGAAATTAAAAGAATTCTTTTTTTTTGTCTTCTGTCCCCCCCAGTTTGTCTCCTGAAGCCATAGGACTAAGACGAGGAAGAGAGTAAAGAAGAAAAAATTCAAACAAATCTAGATGCAATAAATCCTCCAACCAACAAGCAATAAGGTTTCATACTCTGCTGGAGAACCCATTCATCTTAATCCATCTGGAAAGAAGTCTTACTCACTATATTTCACAATCTAAGTACTTTTCTGACAAATCTATTAATTATGCACTCAAACAAATTATTTTCTGCCTGTGGAGAATTGTTATTGGAATTTTTCTTGTGCCAGAATCCCTTCGCTTTCCTCTCTTTTAAGTAATTACTACAGACGAAATACCATCATTATTTTTTCATAGTATTCTCTTATCTCACACCCCAAATTCCTTGGGGAGAGGGATCTCAAAAGATAAATAGAGTAACAACTGCCCTATTAAATGGGAATGCAAATCTTTTATCACTACACTCTTTCCCCTCCCCCTTACTTTTTTTATATTATTGCATAACTCTTACATTTACCATCTTTTCATTTGCCTTATTTAGAGACACAGACTTTAAGCAAATTCTTCAGTAGTTAAGATTGCAATAGAATCTTTGACTGTTATTAGATTATCAAATATTGACCTGCCAACTCACTTACCATGGTAGGACAATTAAAGTCAATGGGGACCTCAGGAGGTGTCCATTCACACCCAGAGTAAGCTCAGCCATGGAATCAGGTTGCTCAGGTCTTTATGCCATTTAGTGAATCCATAATGACTGCTCCTAATCACTTGTTTGTCATCTCTGTTGATAGAGATGGCCTCCAGAATGATGTGCTAAATCACCTTTTCAAGGATTGAGATGAGGCTGCTAGGCTGGTAGCTTCTTTTTGCCCTTTTGAAGACCAGGATGACATTTGCTTTCTTCCAACCCTCAGGCACCTCTCCTGATCACCACAACCTTTCAGAGATGATCATGAGCAGCCTCTCTGTGGTGTTCTCTCTCTCAGCATTCATGGATGCATCCCATCAAGGCTCATGGACTTGTGGATGTCAAATGTATATAGATGTTCTCTAATCCAGTCCTCCCTGACCAAGAGAAAGTCTTTATTCATCCGCTCATGTCTCTTGCTCCCTTTGCATATTTTCCTACTCATTTTGATGCATTGTTCCTGAGCATGGGGGAAGCAATCCTTGAATATCAACCAGCTCTCTTGGACCCTTCTTCCCTGCTGGGCCTGTTCCTGTGGAATTCTTCCAAGAATTAGCCTAAAGAGACTAAAGTTATCTCACCTGAATTCCATGGCTATAATCTTGCTCCCCCTGTCCTGCTACCTCCTCATTCAGGGATGAACCCTATGTCTCACTGTCACTGCAGCCAAGGCTGACCCCAACCTTCACATCATCAAAAAGGCCTTCCTTCTTGGGTAATATGAGGTTGAGCAACACACCATTCCTTGTGGGATCCTTCACTACCTGTGGCAGGACTTTGTTGTCAAGGATTTCCTGGACTTGTGATTTGCTGTGCAGCTTCTCCAGTAGATGTCAGGGTAGTTAAAGTCCCCCACAAGAACCAGGGCTTGTGACTTCAAAACCATTTCTAGCTGCCTCTAGGAGGCCTCATCCACTTTTTCCTCTTCATCAGACAGCCTGTAGCACACACCCACAACAATGTCACCCTTAATAGTCTGCTCTTTTATCCTAACCCGTAAACTCCTGACTTATTCATCATCCACCCCAAGACAGAACATGATACATTCCAAGTGTTGCCTCCCATAGGGTGCAACTCCACCTGCAACTGTGTCCTGGTCTGTCTCTCCCAAGCAACGTGTAGCCCTTCATGATATTTCAGTCATATGAGCTACCCACCCTATCCCCATAAGAGCAGTATGTACAGAGGAAGGGAGGGTCTGTATGTGGAAAAGAATGCCAGGATCTGTCCTCCACAGATATTCTTTTTTTCAGGAAGAATAGCACAAGAAGTAAAAATTTCACAGGTGATTTAATGATGGTCTTCAGATGCCGTCTAAAGGGTACAGAGAATTGTTTTTTATGCTCAGAGAAAATACACAGGGAATGGTAAAGGGAAAAATTTAGGGGCCTTGCATCAACTTTTCCTTCCCATTTCATAAAAACATAGGCTCGATCCCTGCTTCCATGCATTTAGTCAAATTCCATCCTGCTTGAACTAAGGCAGCTAGCGTTGCTAAGTCAGCCCAAAAGACAAGTGCAGCCTTCTGTCCTCTATGTATGTGGATGTTTCCCTTGTCCTTGTCATACTTCAGTCATACGCAGACTTTGTGCAGTCCTCTGGAAAAAAGACAGATCTCTCATTCAGTAGTCATTCTAAACAAGCACCATTTCTCAGATGAATGGTTCTGTCAGATTAAGAAGAGTAAGATCATGGAAAGTTTTAGTAAATGCAGACAATTCTTAAAGGGTTCTAAATATTTATTTATATTTCAGGAGCACAGCAGATGTCACACACATGACATGAAAATGAGGAAATTTGTGTTCTGCAATAAGGAACAGCACAAATCAAACATTGTGAAAAACAAATGCAGTTCATTTCAGTTCCATTTATTCAACTGCTCCCTCTGACAAAAACTATGAGCCTTCTACTTAGTTGCAAAAAGAAGGAAAAATTTAATGAAAAATCTAGAATCTGACTATTTATTTTTTAAGTCATGGTTCATGTTTTTTGTTTTAAACATTCTTGGAAAATTCTTAAAATTTAATAAATGTTTTCCCCAAGTTATTTTCCTTTTTTTTGTCACTAACTGTATTAAAATACATTATTTACCAAATCTTATTCCACTATGTTTCTGAACTTTGAAATATTCAGTAAATTTTCCATAATTAAAAAATTTCAAAGAGTGTAACAACATAAGGAAACTTTGTGACACAGAAAGTGTAGCTGTTACCATTATTCCATCACACAGAATATTAGGAATAGTAAGAAAAGAAAGACAAATTGGAAAAAATCACTAAAATTTCAGAATTTTCCGATCTAGCAGAAAACCGCATATATATTTAAAAAACACAAACAAACAAAAAAACACCACCCCACCTCAGCCCCCACTGTTTGCCACAATTTATAGGTTTTAAATAAGTTTATTTTTTACTGGAAAATTTTTTCATTCAAATTTCCAGCCAGGTCAACTTATTATCTAGAAAAACATTCAGTACAGAAAATGTGCCACTGGGACAAGGAATCCCAGTGATTAACTCACTGGACAGGACTGCTATTGATGACATTCTGTGGGTGAAGTACCATAATAATCATCTGCAGGTTTCAATCCACAAAGGATTATGTCCAGTGAAACTTATTATCTAGGACATACTCATAAGGACAATCCAGAAGTGGGGGAAAAAAAGTCTAGTCCCACAATTAAGTTAAAAAAAGTAGTAAGAATAGATGTAGACTAAAAATATTCTGCCCCCCAAAGTTCAACCAGAAGCCCTGTTACTTGGGGTGAATACCTAAAGGGAGAAAAAAATAATGTATCTGCAGATATACTGTAACTGCAGTGTTTTCAGCTGAGACTGACAGTGCTGTTTGGGCTCTCTCTGGGCTGAAAAACCCTCGAACTTCCTGCAAAGAGACTGAGTGCCCTCTTGATATGTTATGCTGTATGAGAAAGAAAGCAGCTTGAACTTGGGCAAGTACTAATGTCTAAATATGTTAAAGAAAAATCAGGGAAAACCAAATTCAAAACACTGCACTGGGACTGCTTTTGTTCAGACATTCAAGGTTTTAGTCATGGGAATGCCATGCCCCTAGCTGAGACTGTATTGTAATCTCTTCTCCAGTTTCTGCTGCTGTTTCTACCCAACATTTCCTGAAGTTCTGTGCACATTGGTAAAGGACAGTAGTTATCTAAAGAGGACAAGGAAGACAGAGAGGCTCTGTAAAACACAGAGGAACTAAGGCTCACCTGTCTCACCCATTTCAGTGCTCTCCACCATAAGCTCCAAGGTGTTTCGATTACAACTATATGTCTGCATTTCTTCAGTTCTTCCCTCACTCTATTCAGGTGGTACAATTTCTTTCCCTGGGAAGCGAGAGTCTGCAAATGTAAAGCTACTCGAATACAAAAACTCAGAAAGTTTTCTAAGCAGCCGACAGGTGTTTTTTCACATTAAAAAAAAGTGTTGAAAAGGGGAGCCCTGGTCAAGGAAAAAAAAAAATTCCTGTGGACTACTTATCTCACAGCGTAAAATATTCATGAATTCTGCAGATCGCATACGCTATGTTAGATACAACCAAAAACTTTAACACAGAGTGGAAATCACTGAAAAGTGTCTTGCTGCTATAAAATGACCTTGAGCAAGTCCATGAAATCTGAATTGCAAAGCACTGTTTTGTACTGTAATACCCTCCCTCTGTGGACTAGTGGGAGTCAGATCCTCATTCCCAGTAATATGCTTAAAAGAGTCTATGTTTGTCTCAGCACAGCACATGTGTTAGTAACAAAAATCTTCAAAGTTCCCAGTCATAGATTAGTCATATTTATTGTCTATTCTACAGCAAGCATATTTTACATAAAAATTTAAATATTGCACTAACAAAAACACTGAGAGAAACTAACACACACAACTCATTTCCTAGTAGATTGGATTCTGCATGGTCAATCACTAAGATTTTTTTCCTGCAACAGCTTCCTGCAAATTTCCATCCTGCAGTTAATTTATACTGGGCAGACCTTAAATACTCTGGGAAGGATATCCCCAGATAGGTCACCATGTACAGAAAGGCTTTTTGAGAAATTCCAGAAGATACAATCTTAAGCAGTGGTTACCAACAGAAAACAGAGCAGTGAAAAGGAAAAGGAGAGAGAAGGTTACCTAATTTTGTCTTACATTTCAGCAAACAAGTAAATAAGTCAGTTGGCTACCCACTTTTAACAGACAAAACACTGTTTTCCATGAGTTTGTATATTGAGTGAAAGCTTTTAGGTTAGAGAATAAATTGAATGGAAAGGCTAAGCACAAATTGCATACTGATTCTTTATTTGACTTTACAAGATAAACAATAATTCTAAAGGAACTAGTCAAGTCACTGATGAAACAGGTCCCAAACGCCACGTTTGCTTGTGTTTGAAATTTTTTGATATGAATTTTAGTGGTTTTTTGTTACTATACAGATACATTTAGTAAGCTCAGTAACTGAAGGCAAATTTTTCTATTTGTTGTGTAACATCAAACCTGTGCCCAGGAAAGAAGGCAGCAGAAGGTTTCTGAAGCTTTTAAGTCTCTTCGACTTCTTAGATCTCTGATGTAAATGGGACTTCAGCAGAGCTCTGGCCTCATGCCAATCCTCCCCCCAAATGTTCCTGTTACCAGTATGTGATGGTCTGGATCGCAATCCAAACACCCCCACACTTCTAGGCAAGACTACTAGAACAACAGTTAAAAATTATTTTTTCCAGTCTTACTTTATAATAATTTATACTATGTCGCACAAAAGCCAGCAACAAAGGATACAGATCTAGAGCAGAGATAGTATGATTTTGCCAGACTTCTGAATAATATCAGGAATAGATACTTTTTAACGTAAGGAATTAGGATTCTTGTGGTTACAGCAAAGGAACAGTGGCTTTACCGATAGCTGACCCATACAAAAAAAGTCATGAAACAAAATAGTCCTTAGGAGAAAATCCAGTCAGCCATGTTACTAGGGAAATTTACAATTTTAACTGGGTGGTTAAGATTTTAGATGAATGAGCTGACATGATTTATGATTCACTTTATACACATGAATATATATAGAATATAATCATCTGTATTATTAGACACGTGAAAACTGCTACACTCAGTGGGATTTCAACAAGATGTCATCAGTCAGGGATTCTAAAAACAGTAGAGTTGTAAACAAAATGGCTCAACACTGCTATTATTAATGCAGATTTACAAGATGCTGTATATTATCTCTGCATGTCTGCCATTAGTGTTGAAAACATACCACATTTCCTACATATGTATACATCTATAGTCTGCATGGGAAGAAACATAGGCGTGCTTCAAGCCTTCAGTAACATTACCCAGGGAAAATATTTGGAGGAATCTTTTCTTGTAACTATTTTAATGTCGTGTTAGTTGTCAAAGGAAAGTAAAAGCACTTTCTTTAATAAGAATTCTAACACTCTTTTTTCATTACATCATTCCTCCCTCCCGCTCATAGGCATAAAAGCATACACACATACCACTTGGAAAGCAGTCTCAGTACTTTAATGGTTATAATCTAATTTAAATCTTAACTTAAGGGGTATCCCAGCTTTGCAATAATGACTCTGCAGCAGAAGAAATAGGAAGAAAAAGGAATTCCTTTCACTGCAATGAAGCATTACAATTTTAATTTTAATTCATCCTGAGTTTCCTGTATGAAAGAGCTATAACATCAAGACACCAAATGGCAGTTTAATTCATGTCAAATGTGCACAAGGTAATTAAAAAAAATGTTAGGACTCTTTAGAGTATGAAACTTTTCAATTAAACTGAATTTAAACTGAAAATAAACACTAATACTAATCCAGTTGATGGAATTTATTGTCTGAAGCATCCTAAAATTTGTTTTAATTACCCTGCATGCATTATACACACTAAAATTATCATGTGAAAATGATTGTATATTAATGGAAGACTCAGTTAGTTAACTATTCTGAGTACAAAAGATTTTTCTGTGAGGCCTATTTCTGTACAAATAGTAAAATACTTTTGTTTTGTAAAAATCTTGAGCAGCCTATTAAGGAAGGAGCCTAGAAACGAAGACCTACAAATAGGTGCTATTTGTGAAAATAAAAGTTGTTGATTTGTTTAATTAAAATAATTAATTAAAATAACAAGTAGTGTAAACACAACTCTTGGGCACTTGGGGACAGTTAAGAAACCAACTGGATTTGTGCTCTTCATTGACTTTCACCTTTGAAAACATTTATTTTCTCTCTTCTCCTCCCTAGCAATACAGCAAGATCAGAAAGAATTCTTCAGGGAGCTCAACTCAGATGAACTAGCATTACTTCCAGCATTGAGGGGTCTGACTAAATAAGAACACCAAGGCTGTAAACAACCCATTGTCGTGGGTTACCAGGGAAA
>VYXB01006866.1:0-17592 GCA_013397135.1 Pachyramphus minor | reverse complement strand
CAACCAGCGTGGTGTTGTGGTACACACTGGCTGAAATCAGTCCTTGGATGAGATACTCTCACTGTTTGGTACTTGTCAGCTGTGAGATGCAAGACAGCAACCTTGCCATTGATGGTGAAGAGAAGTTTCCTACCCATTGAGAGAGAAGTTGCTCCCCCACTTCTGGTCTCTGATATGGTATGTATGTATGTATATCCTGTCTACCAGCTGAATTGAGCATGAGCTAGCTTAGGAAAGCTCAGTGCTTCCCACAGAACATTCAGCAGGTTGTAGATTCTTCTGAGGTGTTGCTAGAAAACCTGTTGCTTCTTCAGTTTTCCACCATCCTTCAGGTGGGATTGAAAACCTGCCCAGTGGCAAGTTTTTCCCTTTTGTACTTCTCATTTGCTGTGGCCTCCTGGGCTGTGGTTCTGTACAGTTGGCTTATGTTCAGGAATTCTGTGTTTCAGAGAAGAGTTTCGTGGGCTGGAGTTCCACAGCTCTGTCTGTGGATATTTGTTATCTCTGCTGTTCTAATGTTGTATAAGGCTCATTTTGCATGTACTTCAACACCAGAGGGCTCTTCCAATGTACCAGGGCAAAAGCTTAGCATAAGATAATCAGATGTATAGACTTTCTGGTTTTTTGCCATAAAATCATATTAAGAAAACAGCTAATAAGTGCCCAAAGTGCTTTTTCCCATTACTGCTGCTCAGCTCTGGATAAGTTGAATGCTAATGATCTTTATCCTGGGCCTTGAGTGCCTCCTGTATGGCTCACTCATCACAGGCTGTGCTTAAAGCAATCTGGAGGGAATCAAAGGATTCTGGATCATTTACAGCCCTTGGTACATCTGCAGGCAAAGCAGATGGTATGATTATGGAGTTCTCTAGTAGTTTGCAAATTCTGAGCAGTGGATAAAGATGACTGACTGTACAGCCTTGGGAGAGGATAGGAAGAGCAAGCTCCTGCTAGAGGTGTTCAGGGGCTCTCCTGAGCCCTTCAGCCCCTGTTCACGCAGGGCAGCCTAACTCCATTTTACCAACACAGCAGCTGGGTCACAGAGAGCTGAAGAGACACACAAGACTGCTCATGCACAGCAGGAGGCAAAGCCATGGCCTGCTCTACACAGCCCCAACTGCTGATTGCAGTAATTTTCTTAATTTTTAACAGTCTCAAGATATTTTTACTGAAATAATTGTTGAATATACCCTGTTTCGTGACAGTAACCCTGCTGAAAGAATGGAAATGTTCAGTGAGCAGGGCCTAGTATCAAGAGTTTACCTGTTAAGGTGAAGAGTTTGAAGTATTAGATTTTCTCATGCTGTAGGAAGCTTTGAAAAAAGAGAGGTGAATATCTCAAAAAATAACTAAATTCTTGTGTATTCATAGAAATTAGTGTCTTTAGTGAATGTTCAGCAACTCCTTGAACTTGAAGATGTGCCAGCAGGTCACTTAATAAATTTTGAAGACTAAATCAGAGCATTCAGGGACTTTAGTAGGGGATTTAAGAGCCTCAGCTAACACACATCTGTATCACAGATAACTGGTTTTGGAAATTGTCATCGTCCCACCCACACACCCAAGAAGACAAATATCTGTCTCTATTATCTATAGAAGTAATCTGTGCACGTGACTTATGCTGGACACAGTAAGTAAGTGAAGTTATGTGGGATCTATCTGACCCCAGTATATTTTGGTTTTGCATTGTTTCTTAACAGTTTGAGTACTGGTTTAAGAATTACTAGCTTGTGATATCCAGGTGTGATATTTCCAGGAGTTTCTTCCCTCCTCTTCTTTCTTTGTTTTTCAATACTTTTGCTCTGTAGATTTTCTGCTGATTTCATAGGTACCTGAAATAGCAGTTTATGTACAGTATTTTAATTTATATTGCAATGGAGTACAATCAAACACATGCTCAGTGCTCACACCTTAGCTGAGAGACAATGACTTTTAATCTAAATTGACAGCTTAAATTACATTTTTAATAACTACTTTGTTTTTGCTGGTTTTGGCAAAACTCCTCCTTTAGAAATGTAACCCTATTAATAATACTTTCTCTTAATCATAATAGAGTTTTTGCTTGTAGACCATCTGTTTTCACTACTTCACTGCCAGCTTTTTCCTGCCAGCTTTTTCCTGGTCTTGCCATCTTCCCTTGATGTATTATGTGGCCTTAAATAAGTTAGTTGTATCAAAATCTTTGTTCAGTCATACAGCTTGAAGTAAAATTAGACTGAGAATGTTTTGGGAGCTTGAAACAAACGTATAAAGGTCCATTTACACAATATAGACAACTCTACAGTCAGCTGTATGCACACATGCACCTGTTTTGCTGATGTTTTAAAGTGACAACACAAATGTGGCATTTTCTGTGTAGCAGAGGTCTTTGCTCTTTCTTTCATTCAGTGTTGCCTTGTTTTGGTTTATTTCAGTGAGTTACACATTTACCCAGGATTTACAAGAGGAATACTCTGATCCTCATCTTTATAATCTTGGTCTTATGAGTTTGGTTCTTTGAGAGATGCATACTGGGAAGTTAACTAAACACCATGCAATGCTATTGCTGCAGAGGAACACAGGTGACTACAGCTCAACTCTGTAAAAGTACTTAAACTTTTGTACATGTTGAAACAGGAGCTGAAAGACCTTTGGGAATTTGTGGAATACCTTCTAGCAGCCTTCCAGTATCTGAAAGAAGCCTACAAGAAAGACAATCAGGGAGTTTCTACAAGGGCATGAAGTGATGGGATGAGGGGGAATGAGTTTGAAATGAAAGAGGGTAGGTTTAAATTAAATATTAGGAAGAAATTCTTTACTGTGAGGGTGGTGAGACACTGCAGCATGTTGTCCAGAGGACTTGTGGATGTCCCATCCCTGGTAGCATTCAAGGCCAGGTTGGATGGGCTCTGAGCAACGTGGTCTAGTGGAAGGTGTCCTTGCCCATGGCAGGGGGTTAGAACTGTTTAGTCTTGAAGGTCCCTTGTAAATGAAATCATTCTATGAATCTATGATATGGTTTAATTTTTTTCTTCTTTATTCACTTGGGGGTTTTTGTTATTTCTTTTTCCACTCTCTCTTTTTCTGCTGTCATAACACAGAGAATGCAGATTTTGTTTAGCACTTCTTTTTGTGTGTGCCATATCTGCAGGATCAAGGATATGGGAACCAAGTCTTTTTCTGTTAGTTTTCAAGAAAAGAATAAAGCCTATTTTGTACTTCTTGCCTAACCATGACAGTGCCTGTAGCACCAGAGGTGGATCAGAACCAATATATCACTTCTGGGCAAACCTGAGCTGTCCTTAAAAAACTGAAGACGCTCAGATGCTTATGTTCTCTCAGTGGGCAACAGTTTTCTCAATACTACCTCATGCTTTGGTGGGGTCAGTCTGTATGTCTTTAGATTCCTTTGCTCCATGATGGTCATTACAGGTAATATGTTGAAGAGCTAAGATTGTTACGGGAAAGGGAGAGTTACAGGTGTAAGAACACACATCAGTGATATTTGTATCCCTCACACATGTATCCCTCACAGCATGTGCTATTATTTACAAGAAAACAGACTTTTTCTTATCACTGCCATTAAATACTTCTGCAGTCATATATTTTTTAATAAAATGTTTGAAGGACAGGCTGTGTAAAAGAGGCTCACAAATAAAACACCAAATTCCAGAGAGCAGAGCAATATGCAAAACCAGTAAATATAGATTCAACTTTCAGTCCTTTATCTGCTGTCTTCTCTTACCTCCACCCAATAATTGTTCTAACCCTTCAGCATGTGTTTTCCTATGCCAAAGAAAAGTGTGCATGCCTCTCACATACATGTGGCTGTTGAGTTTGCTCATGCTGACAGATGAGCTGTGTCGAATACCCCAATTCTGAAGGATTTCCCCCCCAGTGGAGACACCATCCTGACTCTTTCTCCTGTTGAGACACTAGGTTTTGGAAAATTCACAGGGATTTTTGCCTTTTGTTTAACATCTGTTGAAATTAACCAGTGATTAAAAAAAAAAAAAAAAGGCAACAAACCCCCCCCCAAAAAACCACAGACAGACAAATAATGCAAAATTCCTTTTTAAAAAATATTTCCTTCTTGAACTTTCTGAAAGGGAATTTTGGGATTTTTTTCTTATGGCTTTCCCCCCCCCCCCCTAAATAGCTGATTTCTAATAAATGCATTTGTTTAAAGCAAAAATTATCCTTGTAAGCATTTTTAATAAGCAAATCTTCATGAGGTCCTACCAGTGAGTATAACAGATATGCCAAATTTTAATTTGTAGTTATGATGTTAACCCCTATGTCTTCCAGGAACACAAAACAAAACACCCCCCAAAAAAACAACCAATAAAAAAACCCCACAAAAACCAGAGAAGAAGATAGGAAGAGATCATTCCAGAATCTTTGCAAGAGAAACCTATGGAATTTTATTTTAAAGGAGGATTTTTTTTCTTCCTTCAAAGAGAGTTACAATAGCCTCTGGAATAAGTAATTTTCTATTTAAGTTCTCAAATGAAGAACTGTCACACTTTCTAACCACACCACTGGTGAGATACAGTATCTTGCTTCACACTGGTTACTGTAATCTGACAATCTTGGGCCACATCCTGTTCCACAAAGCATTTTAGAACTTCTTAAAACTGATCACAGCACTTGATCCTCACCTGTTCAATGAAATGGAACTTGGTGTTCATGCAACTCTACCCTTAAATAGATACAGTGTGAGAAGAAGTATTTTTCTTTAAGTTGGTTTTTATATTTCCTCAGCCCATAACAGCAGTAGAGTCACCGTGCAAATGAAGGCTTAAATGAGAGGGATGAGGAAAAAAAGAGCTTACAGGGTATTGCAGCAAATACCCACTCTTGAAAATGTTCCGCTCTGAACTTGATAAAAGAGAGTCCTTGGGGTTTATTTGTTCTGTGGGGTTTTTTTCCCCTCATAATGACAATGAGTATGAAACCATGTGTTAGACAAATGCATCAATCTGTATTATTCACCTGAGTTCACTGCAGTGAGTGATGCCATGTGGGAGGCAAGAGGGGATGGGAAAATTTGCACCCTCCTCCTTCAAGTTAGCATGGATTTTTTTCTTTGCAATTTCAGAGATCTGACTGTGACTGTTAAATGCTGTTTCACTTTTCCTTTGCAAACTACTTTTATCTCTCAGTTAGGGCTGCAGAAACCCCCACCATGTCTAAGACAGCAATAAATTCAGAGCTCCCTCCCATGGTTATCATATTTCTCGCACGTAATTCAGCTGCTGGGGTCATGAGACACTGTATTTCTCACCCATGGTTCAGCATGGCCCCACATGCAGCTCTCCACCTGGGCTAGCAAAGCATTTCAGGTGTGGTGAATGCCCTCCCTCTCCTCTCCTACACAAAGTCGGCCCAAATTTGCCACATGTTCCAGTGGCCAGTAAAGCTACCTGCTCCTACCAGGTCGAGTCAGATCATCAGTTTGCTCTCTTATTTACTGACATAGGACACTGATTTCCTTCCATCCCCTACACTACCTTCTTTGAGATAAATGATTATTTTCCCCATTTTCTACACAGAATGAAAAGGAGGCTATTGCTATCATACTGTCAAAGCCATGGGAATAGGTGACCTAATCTCTGCTTGATGTAGTAGTTTGTACTTCAGAGCTAAGCAGGTATTGATGCAGCCCCAAATTAATTGGGATCAGAGTCATCTGATTGTCACTGATTACAAAATTCAGGGACTGCCCTATTTATCCCAGTCCTTAGCTTCTTCAACTCTTCTCTCAGTAAGTCCACCTCTGAGCTCTTTTGCTCTCACTGTGTGCAACCAGCAGATTCATGTAAGTAAAACCACTGCTCCTGCACAGTGCTTCTCTCCTGAGATTGTCAAGATGTTGTAAGAGTATTGGAAAGTATAATTAGCTCTTCTGTTACAAAAGAGAAAACAGGTCTGGCAAAAGAGGGAAGTAGTGCTGTAGCAGTGCACTGTTCTTCAAATTGTCTGTGGCAAAGACCACTTGTCCTTGCTGCATTTCTGTGGTCTGTCAGTGGATAGAACTCTGTTGTCTAACTAGATGTAAAAGAAGCAGTATGGCCTAGGTCTCCAAGGCATTAGGAAATAGCTCCTGTGAAATAAGTAGGAGCTGGACTCTTGCCTTCAGCAGGAGCATTTTTCAGCGACAACTTGCTATAGTTATTAGTGTTTAGGTATAATTGGTATGTGTGTTGTATTGTTTGGCAATGAAGTCCATGGGAGGTGTGCAGATCTGGTGCTGCTCTGGAACTCCCACAGGAGTTCCCCCATGGGGGGAACTGGGAAGTTTGGATAACTTTTGGAAGTTTGGAAACTTTTCAGCTCTGTCTCCAAATTTCTGCCTCAATCCTTCCATCAGAGACTTGGCTGAGCCTCAAAACTGAGATTTGTTCTTCACCCTTGAAGCACTCTTATGCTCTTACCCGTTCTCTTCTTTCTATGATGTCCTGTGACTAAATATACCTCATTCCTGTGCTAGGTCCTGGTTCTCCTCTGAGTGGGGTGAGACAGGTGGGTCATTGGAGGATGCTTCCCCTTCCTTCAGACCTTGGCTTGTAATGTAGGTAGTTTGCACATAATGAACTATGTCACAGTGCTACAAGGACTACTACAGGTCCTTCTACAAGGACTTACCACCTTGTAGAGAGGGAATGTAGAGCTTTCAAAGAAAGGGGAAATAGAGGTAGCTGCAGTCTAGTTCTTGTAAGTCATAACCTTTAATAGCTCATCTTCTTCCTTATTACCTAATATTTGTTTTGTGGAGACCATTCTTAGACTTGCCCTGGCCTCACTGCCAGGTTAGAAGGAGGTGCCTCTTCCCAGCAGCTCTTCTCTGCAGCAGCCTTTGTCATGAAGGTCAGGCTAGGTGGTCTGCTGGCACTTTCTGGTCTGAAAAGCTGCTGAAAGCCATTTCCAGTCAGCAGAGCTGGCCTTGCAGCAAATCATTTTCAGATGACTTTTGGTCTTGTTTAGGCATCTTCACAGCAGGGGAAAAGAGGATCAAGTTCCAACTGGGGATATTCAGGTTCAGTGCCTTTGTGGTTGTGATGGCCGCTGTGCCTTGGAGGCTCCCTGCACTCTGGTTGCTCTGTGTGGGTAGCTAGACCTGGAGCTCAGCAAGGCAGGAACCTGGTGAGGCAGAACAGATGTGGTTAAAAATCAACAGGGTGTACCAGCCAGAGTTAACATGCTGTGATCTCAGAAAGGGAGAGAAATAACTCCTTCCTTTTAGAAACTGACTGTTGAGGAACATCTACTTTTAAGTTTTATTTTCTAGGCTATGTGTTAAGTCTGTTTACAAATAAAATCACTGCACTTTACTGACTCTACTTTCCAGGCCAGAGCATGGACAAGTAATTTGACTTGGGCAGAATAATAAAAAACATAGAGTATTTTTCTTGATCAGCTACATCATGATCTTTAATCTGAATTAACTGGATTACCTATACTGTCTTTCTAGAAACTTCTAAAGCCCCTTTCACCTTGACCTGTTCCAGAACAATTTTCTTTTATTCCCCTTGGTATGACTACACACTATTGAGCCTGCTTGATGCAGTGTAAACAAGTGACCACATGAATAGCACTTACACAAAGTGCACAGAGAGTTGCATGTGTTTTGTCACATCTTCTATGTGGTGTGTGGTATAGCCATGATTTTACCTAACCAATAAAGGATTTAAAAGAAAAAAAGAACAAGACAGCTGAAGCAGAAAAATGTAATTATCCTTATTTTCCACCCTCTTGGTGTCATTGTTAAACAGTGAACCTTCCCCACATAATCTGGGCTAAAAAAATGGCTTCAAACTGATAACAACCTCTCTATCTAAAGTTATCCTTTCTCATACATTTTGGCACTTCAAAATCCTGATGAGGGTCAAGAGGACTTCTCAGCTGGTAATCTTTGCAGGTTCAGAAATAAGAAATATTGGTTTATGAAAGTGTTTAAGCATATCTAGAACCAGATTTAGATTAAGCTGAGGGAGCTTTCCAGAAAGTCCGCTATACTCTCTGTTATGAAAGAGTAAACGATATTCCCTAATAGAAACATGAAATGGTGAGGTAAGTGAACCACCTGACTTTGTGAGGATCACTTGGGACATTTCTAAAGGTCACCTGTCTTTGTTCCCTCTGTTTCATACCTGGGGATTCAGCTTGTGTGCAGATATAGCACCTCTCTGCCCTTCTCAATGGGGTTGCACAGCAGGTTCCCTACAGGGGAGGTTTTGTTTTTCCTTCCTGTCTGTTGGTAGCTGCAATGAAGAGATTCCATGACAAGTCATCATCGTTGGTTTTTATGCAAGAGTCTCACTTTTTCAGCAAGCTCTATAAAAGTATTCTAAAAATCTGGATTTCTCTTGTGTGGTACTTATTTCCACTCAAATGCAAAATATTACTATGCCCATCCAGTGAGGATATTGTTACTTTCTTCCTCTTTATTTAAAATGTATGCTTCTAAGAGATTTGTATATATGATAACCAACTTTTCCAATCTGGAATTCCTAGAAGCTGAAGACCTCCAAAACAAGAGGTTATTTTTAAAAAAGTGGCACTTTTTAATCAAAGGGGTAATTTTCTTTTCTGTGTTGAGAATTTGGAGTATTTAGGGATACAGTCATGTAATATTGTCAATATTTTCTTCAAGATTTTGAGGGAAAGCATTATTTCCCCTAGAAGATCAAATATAAAGCAAAACCCATTTTTATCTTCCATGTAGCATGTGTGCCACCTCCTGAGTAGTGAAGCAAAGTTAGGGAATGTAACTGTCCTCGTTGTACCAGGAATTCTGGAAGCGTTGAATGTCAGGTGACAAGTCCCCTGGGCACTGCTCTAAAATAATGCTGGTTTTATTGTTTCCCTGTTTCTTCAGTTGGACATATGGCTCCAAATAATGAAACAAATGAGATGAGGGTTAGACTGGCATGTGAAACCAAACCTTTACCTTCTTTTGCTGCTCGTGCCTCTCACTCACTTTGAAATGACATGCTGAGCATAGGTCTCATTCATAAAAACAGCTGGGTGGCTTGAAATGTATAAAGCACCCCAGAGCAAAAATGCTCTCACATGGCAAAAGCTGGACCAGCCTTCACTTTTTTTTTTTGTGTTGTTTTTTTGTTTGTTTGTTTTTATCTTGGGGCATTCTCTTTGAGATTGGGCCTCTCTGGGGCTGTTGGCAAGTAAGTGTGTGTTGTACACATCATTAGCATAGCAGGGAGCCTTGGTGCACTTACCTGCACTTACTCTCTTGGAAAGTGGAAATTTCAGGAGGCACTGGGGACTTGCAGTGTTTTTCTGGTTTTGGTTTTTTTTTTTTTTAAGCCTGTACTCCAGAGAGGTTTTGATCAAGGTTGACTTTGCTTCCTGCACAGCTCTTTTCCTCACAGTTGTAGATGGGGACTGACATGCCTCTCCAGGCCTGCCAGGTTGTAAGCTGACCCAGTGGGTGATGTCAGAGTCCCAAATGCCATCAAAACTGGCTCTTCCTGTTTTCCCTTATAATAAACAGTGTGGTAGTTGGTGAGTGCAGTCTTGGGGCCATTTTTACTGGAGTGTGCAGACCTCACCAGTGAATTTTGGGATCCTATTCTGAGAATGTGAAAGGCTGTCAGCTTATATAAAGTCTTATGCAAAGAATTATTCTAGGGAGAATTCAAAGCTGATTTTTCCTCCCACCTGTGGCTATCCATTACATTTTGCCTACGTGTTCTTTCCGTGCTTTATTTATTCCTTAGTAAACCTAATACCCAAGCTACTGAGCACATTAGTGATGCTTGATTGCAGACCTTAGTGCCTGTGCTGCAGTGCTGTAGCTCTGTTATTACAGAAGTGGGAATGTCCTTGGCCTCTTACTCAGCTGCTCTATGAACAGCTCATTAACATGAGGTCGGACTTGTTCGAGCAAGTCCAGAGGAGGGGAGCCACCAAGATGATTAGAGGAATGGAGCAACTCTCATATGAGGAAAGGCTGAGAGAACTGGGATTGTTCAGCCTGGAAGAGAAGGCTTTGGGGTGACCTAATTGCAGCCTTCCAGAACCTGAAGGGAGCCTGCAAGAAAGATGGGCAGGGACTTTTTACAAGGTTGTGTAGTGACAGGACAAGGCAGAATGGCTTCAAACTGAAGGGGGGTAGGTTTAGATTAGATATGAAGAGGAAGTTCTTTTCTGTGAGGGTGGTGAGACACTGGAACAGGTTGCCCAGAGAAGCAGTGTTCAAGACCAGGCTGGATGGGGCTCTGAACAACCTAGTTCTAGTGGAAGGTGTTCCTGCCCATGACCAGGGAGTGGACCTAGATAACCTTCAAGGTCCCTTCCAACTCAAACTATTCTAGGATTCTATGAATATCTTTTACTGACCAGTGATTGCTAGGTGTTGCTTTGTGGAATGAGACAAAAAGAAGACTATTTAATGGTATTTTGCCTATCTTCTAGATATTTAGAGGTCTGCTCTGGCTATAAATAAATGTGTATAGTAATTGTCTCAGTGCAAGTTATTGGTGGACCCGGTGTTGTGCCGGCATGGCCTCTACTGTTGCAGACTCGAGTGGATGCATGTGGTCTGGGGGGCAGCTGCACTGCCAGTGTGGGATGTTGGGTGTTTTGGGAACACGGGCAGGAGTGGGGGAGCTTGGGAGCAGTAGTGCTTACAGCCCATGAAGCAGGAGACCCCTGTGGCAACCCACCATTAGGGCCATGGGTGCACAGGGGAGCACCTTAATAACAACTCCAGTCAGGAGCAGTTTTGTACTGATGTGAACTAGTAGGACCTGTGCTCTACAAGTTTTCACCTCTCTCATGTGCCATGGAGTTGATTAAATTGATCATGTACAGTGATGGAAGTTTCTGTCTTTCTTGGTTCATAATTATCTCTGTGGAGAAACCAAATGGTTTTGTACCGTAACAGTAAAGCATAGAAGTACAGATAACAGCTTTTGTGCATGGGGATAGTACATAGTACTATTTAGTAGTAAATTCACATTTACTCTCCTGCATATTTCAGAGCTCTGCAGGACGGATTTAATTGAATAATGAGTTTCTTTCTTTGATTCCTTTACTTAAAAAGACCTTTCTTGTGGGGTCGTTAGTGACAGGACACTGTATGCTGCTTCATCCTGCACTTTACTCTGGAAGAACCAATGTTTCTGTACTAATTGTGTCTAAGTATTGCTCCAATACTGGGGATAGAGGGCTACCTCTGCGATCAGTATGTTCTAATGGTCAGAAGGGATTTACACTTTAATTTTTCAATTTGGCTTTAAAGTATTTGTCTAGATGTATTCTGAAAGAAAGGGACTCAAGTTCCTACAATAGTGTTTCTGCTCTCTTCTTAGATCTCCTGTGTGGATATTTGTCAGAGGTCTACATAGGAGGTATCAAAGCAAAGGTGGCTAATAGGTAGACAATACAAGAGGAAAAAAATTTACACACACAAACATTTCTATTTGAAAACTAAACCAAAGAATTGTGCTTATCTGATGTCAAAATGGAAGATTGCAGTGTGACTTCCACAACGTGTACAGTTGAGGCTGAGAGAATGTTTTGTAGATATGTATACTTCAGCAATTATATAAAAATATTTCTTTACATTCTAACATTCCCATTGTAGTAGATTTAGGACAAGGGGGATGAATTTCTTCATATTTCTGGCATAATTAACTTTCCATTTACCCTTTGTATCAAGGTTATCTTGGAAGGAGACTGGAACACAGATTCATACACTGAAAACCAACATTCTAAATAATTTCTAGTATGAATTAATAGATTTTCCACACTGCTCAAGTTTTGAAACTTTTAGTAAAAGTTGCACTTGACAGAATTCTAGATAACAGAAGTGACAGTGTAGGTGCTGACACTTGGATGAATAGAAAATTTCTTAATTCTGGAAATGATTTGTTGTATTTTCTAAATAATGCAGGATATGACAATTTAGTTAAAGGTATTTCATCTCATTATTTCCATAAGAAAATTAACTTGTTTAACTTACAAAAGCCCACTGATTCAATAAATAAGTTTTTAATTGCTTAATTTATAGTATTATAATTAACTATTAACATTTCTTGTTTCAAGTTCATTGGAAATACAAAACATGTTCATATTTCAAAGTATAATAGTATAATCAGAGAAAAACTTGACTAAAATGAAGACTTCTATTCTAATACTCTAAATAACTGATTTTTCTCCACCTTGTTTACTTTTAATTGAAGTTTTTAAAAAAATAAAGCTACCTTATGCTGAAATGGAAGAGAATAATATGTAGTGATTACAGAAAATTGCTGTGGCTGATTTGGAGTAAGAACTCAGGTTTCTAATAGCAATAGAAATCTAGGTTTTCTTCATGTTGAAACTAATTTAAGAGATTTATTTCTTGCTTGCCTGTACTTTAAATTACCAGAATGGGTTTAAATTCTTTGCAGGACATGAGTGTGTAACTGGTGCTGGGAGAATGCCTGTTCTGGATGAGGACTTCATGTGGCAATAGGTTTTTTCCCTCATCACGTGGCCTCGAGCATGTTTGTGCCATAGGATTCTACCAACAGGATGCACGTTCCTGGTGGCAAATCCACCTCTGCTTACTTCCTTGCAAGCATTAGTCCTGTGAGATTCAAAGTTATGCTTCCTGAGTGTTGAGTTAGTAAAAACCTTATAAACTGGAGAACAATAACTCATAATTCTGTTGTTGGTTTGGTTTTTTTTTTAAAGTATTTGATAACTTACTTTATATTCTGTCCCATTTTTGGCACTGGGAGGTTGAATTAGTAGGCAGAAGTCCTGAGATATTGCTTTGTTGATTCATTTTACTCTTTCCCTTGCTGTTTCTAATGTCACTCCTTGCAGCTTTGATCAAAGAAAGCTTTGAAACCTTTCTTCTTTAGCTTTAAGAAACTATAACTCTAGATCAACCAATTCATAAACATAGAGCCCAACTCCCTCTTGTTTAAAGAGTCAGCCCCTCTCAGTGTGGTAACATGTACCTCTTCAATGAATAATCCAAACAAGAAATTAGAAGGTTTAGTTCATCCAAAAGAATTCTGCAAGGTAACTTTGTAATATAATCTAACTAAAAATGTGTGGTTTAAAAGGCTATTTCATGTACATTTAACAGAAATCAAACTAGACTTTCTTTGAATGCTCTTCGTAATGTAGTCTAAGTGGAAATGCAAAGTTGTGTTGTGAGAAGACAGGAGATAAATAGAAGGATATCATGGGAAATAAACACATTAACTGAGCCCATTTCAGACTGACTGAAGTGCAGAAAGTAAGCAAACAGATTCACTAATGGATCCATTTTACTGCTTTAGCCCTAGTATTGATCCTGAATCAGGCTCTGCTGTTTTCCCAGTTGCCTTCATTTTATCCCTTGCTAGCAAAATAATGTGCATCTGACATCTCTGACAGTGGTATAATCCAAACACATCTGTCCATCTTTGTTGTTTGTTACAAGATGTTTGTGCTTTGTTTGCTTTCTTTTTTCTTTGTCCAAATTAGCAATCTCTACTCTTCTACCATTGTTAAAGTTGGAGTCATATGATAAACTGGACAAAACCACAGAAAGTTTCTATAAGATAAAAAGGAAATATGTGTGGAGTATTTGGTTGCGCATCTTTTGTCTTTATTATTCTAATTGGGAACTCCCATTTTAATAGAATTACCACTGCATAACATACTGTGGGTTTTGACGTGCTATATGAATTCTATTTTATCTTGGGCTCAGCAAGATCATCATGTCAGGGTCCTGTCAAATTAATAAACTACCTTCAAAGTAAAAAATTAAATACGGGCAGAAATATTAAAGCTAGGTCATGTCTTATATTTCATCTTTTCCATCTTGTTCCCAGTGTTGTCAAGAATTTGTATCTGAAGATTTTTTACACTTTTTTGTCTAGCAATTAATCACCTCACAGACAATGAGTTACAAGGCTTTTTTTTTTTTAGCTCTTCAAATCAAACATTTGTTGGCTGCAATTGAAAGTAGAGTCAGCTCATCAGTCCTGATTCTAAAGGAACTGTATAAGCTTTGCTATGTAAACTTGAAGATGGATTGCATCTTTTCTTATTTACAACTTGCATCATAGGTGATCCTTTAACAGAATTGCACATCTTATATCTATCTGTGGTTTCATCAATTATTCAGCACCATTGGCCTCGTAAGTGTAGCCATCACTTCAGTTGAAAGCTTTAGGAAGGATATTTTTGGTCTAAGCAAGAATTTTCCTTGTCATCAAAGTAAGATCCAGAAACTGCAGTCTTGTACCAAGAACCGCTATGTCAGATAATAAATAAGTATGTAACAGAAAAGCACTCTGTGAAGGACAAGCCTACAACTTAAGTAAGCTGAAAAGTCTACACCAAACAGGCACCCAAAACCATGTTTGAAGGAAGATCCCTCAGTATGACAACAAAGCTGTTATTGTGGAAATGACTTCAGGATACACTGTAGGTCTACCCAATTACATAAACATTTATATCCATATGTTACAGACATTATGTATGTTTCATATTAAATTTTTAGATAAGGATAATAAGTCCTCTATTTCTGTTTAGATATACAATATTAATAGCACATTGTAATAGCACCAACTAGGTTGTTTAGAGGCTGGGAGGCCCCCTAGCCCATTTCTCCTTCACTCTGTCTGTCGATACATATTCAGATGAGATGTTTTCCTTTCAGGGAATTCCTATTACAGAAGCTTCAGTGATCAATGCTGACCTGAGAAAGAGTTCATTGACTTCCACGGTGTTTCCTTCTCTGTGCCTTTACTACTCACACATCCAGAAAAGGGAATAGGGAAATAGGAAAGTATCTCTAAATCTATTAATACTGAATTGAAGTTGAGAAGAATTCAAAGACATTCTTCTTGGAGCAGGCAAAGCTCAGCTAAACAACCTGCTTTACACAACAAAAGAAATGGATTTTTTTAGTTACATTCATAAAACTTCTCTCTCATCTGACATTGATTTAAAGATTAAATTAGTACATTCATCTACATGACAGCTAAAAGAGAGTATACACTCATTTGATAGGGATGGCAAGTGGTAAGCTAAAAAAAGGAAGCGTTCTTATTAAGAATTAAATCAAAGATGATGATAATTTAGAATAAACACTAACAGTAAGTTTAATAATCAAATGCCTAAAAAATGCATAATAGTATGTTGTGCTAGGGAAATGTTATCACTCTTTTACAGCTGAAATACCGACAGATATGACCCATAGAAAGGCCACCTAAGGAATATCTTGCAGGGCTGGGGATGTGTTGTGGGTTAGCTCCAACTGTAAGCTCAGCCCCACTCAGCTGATCAGTACCATCCCATTGGGGTAGAGGAGAGAATTGGAAGGGCAAAATTGAGTAAACTTGTGGGTTGTATAAATACACTATAACAGGTGAAACAAAAGCTTCATCTGCAAGAAAAGCAAAATGAGGAATTCATTTACTGGTTCCCATTGGCAGGCAGGAGTCCATTGCTTTCCATCTTTGGGAAAGCAGGGCTTTACTGTGTGTAATATTTCCTTAGGAAGAGAAATGCTATAACTCTGAACATTCCCCCTTCCTCCCTCCTCCCCTCCGGTTTATTGCTGAGGATGATGTCACATAGTGTGGAATATCCCTGTGGTCAGTTGGAGTTAGCTGCCCCTCTGTGTCCCCTCCCAGCTTCTCATACCTCTCCAGCTGCTTGCTGGTGGGGCATGGTGAGAAACAGAAAAGGGTTTGACAGGGTGTAAGTACTGCTCAGCTATAACAAAAACATCCCTGTGTTATCAATGCTGGTTTGGTCACAAATCCCAAACATAGCACCATGCAAGCTATCACACAGAAAATCAACAGCCCAAGGCAGTACAGGATAAAATATCCCTGGCCTTTTGAAAGTACAGAGGACTGACAGTTATGACCTGCAGCATTAGAAGTGTCTGGAATTGTTACATGAGACTAAAAAAACTTGAGAGGATTCTTTCAGCAAGGGAACTCCTGGGGACCTAGCTCAATTTACCTAATTTTATCTCTTTTTTTGTTTCTCCACTCGTATGTTTTGTTTGTTTGGCTTGTTTGTATTTTTTTTTTGTTAATGTTACTTCATGGTATAATGGGTCTATATTGCATATTTCCTTTGGGCTAATTTCCAGCTGTGCTGTCACTGGCCATGCTGTACAACTGTGAATAATTAGTATCTGAATCACCATTGACACATGTGAGAAGCCTGGAAAAGAATCTCAAGAAGCAGGTGTGTGAGCAGGATATCATCTCTGATGCTTTAGTCATTGGGTTTGTGTTCGTGACACCTTGGTGTCTGAGCAGGCAGAGGTTTTGAAGGAAGTGGTAATATCTACTGTTAGACCAATTGAAATATTCAGAATATGGAAAGAATATCAGGGGCATGAGGGGCTTAACTGAAGTAGAAGTGGAGTTAACCTACCTTCAGCCTTTAAGGGACAGAAATGGAAACCATAAAAATATTCAAATTATAGATGGTCCTGTATGGAGTCCCTTCCTTTCCACATGCCTCCTAATTTTGTTTCAATGAGTTTACATTTGGTAATGGTTCTCTTTTTCTATCTGTCAATAATACTTTGTGAATGTGCACTCATAAGGCATCTTTGTAAAGCCTTCTGAAGGTCCAAGGCTGGCTGTGCATGAGTTCAAAGGAGAATGGTTTTCACACAAAGAAGCAAACAACAGTGTAAACTGATGGATAGGATAAATATCCTGAACTTTAAAACCTTGTTGCCTTTTTGAAAAGACTCATCTACTCCAACACCTCAGTGTGTCAGTGACACCCTTGTTGGCTCCTAGCGCCAAAATTTGAAGGGATGGCATATGAGTTAATTGCTGGCAAGAGAGCTGGTAGATGTATGTAGCCTGTGAGTCAGGCCAAGCAGTATTTAATTTAACATTGTTTACTGTGTGAATTGAGGGAAAGACAGACAGTTTTGATTTCCTTATTTTAAACTCAGTGACTATACCTATGCTAATGAACAGTCCCAGAGGTTGTTCCCATATGCTGAGTATGATTTTGTTTATAATGCTGTCATGTGAAAAGGGGAGATTTACTCAAGCCCTTGGTGTTTGATTAGTCTGTCGGTACCCCAGTCTTGTCTGTACCTGACCAAGTCTGTCAGTGTCCCATTGTGGGGACCCTTCACCAAGCAGTTCACTACATGGAAGGGTAGTTTGAATGACTTGTTCATGGTCACAGAGAAAGGGTCAAACAGACAAATCCCCTCCTGGGTCTCCACATCTGTACCCACTACCAGCAAACACCAGGGCCCTTGAGGGACTCACATTAAGAGGTGACAGAATAACACTCTTTATTAATACGATTGTGACAGGTCGAGGTTCAGGATTGCTGCTGATAGTATCTGACTGCAAAAATGTGTTCAAAGCAATATATTAACAAATAATAAAATTCAAAGCAAGATACTAAAAAACTCTAATCCCCAACAAAAATTAGTACAAGATAATCGTTCAGCACATATGGAGGATGGTTCTCACCCAGTAGGTGTCCTCCAGGGGGAGAAGACAGGTTCAGCCAGTCTACTAATCCCAGAAGTTACGATGTCTTCTACAACTTCTCCTCATTCTTTACTCACTATTTCTTTACATTTGGCTGGAG